>APFE031543548.1:124626-137799 GCA_000404065.3 Pinus taeda
AAAACAAATTACAGATTACAAAACCCAAGTGGCTTTTGGATTCACAATGAATCGAATAAGTATGGAAGAGGAGTTAACATATGGAGGATGATGCATAGATGATGGGGGTTGGGAGTCATAAGGAGAAAAACTTACGTTAAAAATCAAATAGGGGCGACATAAATGGAATATTGGATGTCGACATATTTTAATATCATAAGATTTATGTGCTCCAAACCAAAAATGTCGATATTTTGATATCGACATATTAGAAGTTTTGAATATCGGAAGAATTAAAGCAAGAGTTTTAAATATCGGAAGATTTATATCGGGAGTTTTAAATATCGAAAGATTTGAATCGAGACTCTTTTTTTTATAGGAAGGGAGGAGGTGAGGTGAAGTGGGGTCCACTTGGAGTGGAATTAAAAATTCTACAAAATGAACTACAACCACTTTGAAATTTTGAGATTTCAGATTTCGTAATTTCTTTTAAAATCAGGAATTGGAATAAATTACCGAGATCCCAAAAACACATAATTTTTATTGTTCTACAATTTGGCTGGGCAATTTTGTAGGACCATTAGTGAAAAATGAAAAAATTAGTGAAAATTGACTAGGGATTAATATTTACATTCAATTACTAATTTATTTACAAAAATTAAAATAATATACATTTTGTACATTTTTTTACCCAGGCGGTAAAAATTATCGAACTTCAGATCAACACTATTTCCAAACCATGTAACCAAATGAGATGAAACAAGTACTAATGGAAAGTTAGTGAAAACTCAAACTCAATGAAGCAATCAAAATAGAAATCTGACGAAAATGGAAAAAATGGCAAAATTGTAGGATACTTAAACAAAATAAAAAATGTGATTTAGACAAAAATTTATGGAAACGTTCCCATTATTTAAATTAAATAAGTAAAACCTGGGGCTGTTGAAGTTTCCCTACAACGGATCCCAATTTGAATTCATTGGGAATATATTTTAGTTCAGTTAGGACTGAAAGATAATGTTTATGACATGTAAATCAAGCAATGCTAAATCAATTTTTAAACTTTGGCATATGTTCAAGAAAGTTCTAACTTTTGTAAATACTAAATACCAAATATCAAGTACAACATTCAACTAAGTTTCATCTCTTTTGCATCAAACAATGTAAATTAGAGGAACTACAATCAAGTAGTCTAATTTAGCATAAGAGTGATGAGATAGGTACCTTGAAAAATTTGGTGGTTTCTTCACAAATTCAAATGGGTATGTTTAAGACCAGATAATATAATCAAATATGATGCTATTATCTACCATGCATGTTAATAAAAATTGATTGTATTGGAATCCCCTTCATAGACAAACCAACATCCTATAAAATGTCATTTTTCAATACAAATGTCCTCTTCTTCTCATGGTCAATGATTAATTTTTGTGGGGTGCTAAGATAGATTTTATCCACCTTCATCCATGAAAAAATGATATTCAATTAAGCGGTTCAACTATTTCATTAGTTATGCCAAAAATACAACCATAACAATAAGTGCCAAAGATCTTCATGTATGTGCTCTAGCTTACCTCGAACTCAAAGGTGATTGCATCATCTTGCTCAGTAAAACGTTATTTATTTCGTAAGTTGTCCAGGTAATCCAAGGTTTCCAATGCTTCTACTCGTACTTCACTGTAAATAGACATAACAAAATGGACTTAAACACATGCAAAAGTAAAAATCTCAAATAGTTTGACTCATACAAGCAATGTTCATAGTAACTTCAAACCAAAACTTCCACCAGTCATCATCAAAGATATAGAAAATTCCCTTCTCGGCCCTACCACCAGTCACTAAGGCACTTAAGAACTACAACTTTACTTTTTTTTGGAGTCCAATTACCACTAAATTAGTCTCTATGTTGGGTTACTGATAAAAGCATGGACAAAATCTAATAGGTGGACCATATAATTCAACATTAAAAACTCCACTTTGTTGCTTCCATTTCAACCAAGATAGTTATATCTATAGCCATTATATTATTCTTTTGTCTAGGGGGAACTATTGTTACAACTGTGACACTGCCAATTGGTTTTATCTCATTTCAAACAACCTAGTTATTCCACAGAAATGCGTCATGTAGAGATGAAGTAGCTGACATCATAATCTAATGTTGGAAAAAAATGTCCAGTTGCTGTTACAGATTTACCAGCATTGCTAGTTCCATTAGGCATCAAAACTTATAGGAGACAGTCTTCCATGTCCAGCAAACTTGACAACTATTTTTTTGAAGTGGAAAATTGTTAACAATATGTTTACAATTGCTTCTTTTTGTCAATCAACTGGAAATGACATTATTGAGAAACACAATAAAGTTCAAGTATTGGCATGTAGCTAATTAAACAACTTGTTGTTATTCAAAGTTCAGATTCAAGGATTGGGGATCCACTTCCAAATATCTCCTTTTGAAATCTTGAAAATAAGGGAGTACTAACAAAGAAAAAGATCTTTAACCCAAACCAAAACCATTTTGTCTCAAGTTCAAGGTCTACTATGAAATTATTTTATTATTATTTACCATATTTTGTATTCTCTTTTGTACTTCTTGGAGAGCTTATAGGCTTCATTTTGAGTCACGGTGTATTCTACAAAATGTATCTAACAATTACATTGGCTATTTTGTCAAAAAGTATTTCTTCAATGATGTGTCTCATCAAAGTACTTCTTCTAGACATGGAAACCTAGGCTATGTGTGAAGAAAATGTCATAAAAAGTAAACAATCTCATGTACTCCTAAAACTGACCTCCCTTTAGTCAAAAGTTTATATTTTTGAAGCAGCGAATTATATTGATATTGACAAGCAATGTGTAAATCCATATTTGATTATAGGACCACTCGTTTGCATTTAGTTAAAGCATAAATCCAACGAGTAGGCCTGGAGTTTTTGAAAGAAATAGGGAAGGAACTGCAAATATATTGCACTTGGCGTAACTTGAAGATAATTGTACTGAGAAAACTGATCCTGGAAGTGCATAATATTCTTAATCACAAATTGTGAACATTTGCACAATGGACTCACAACAAGACTTCATCACCATGCATCAGGTTATCATTACAGGGTTAAGGATCAAGATGCAAACAATCATGTCATTCGTAATTTGAAAGGAAAGCAATCAGCCTCAACTTCCACAATAAATTGGTAACTATTTCAAGTTATCACCTTCGTGAGAAAACAATGCCATGCCGAGAGGCATGATGGAATAAAGTTATAAACCAATATTAAAATCCTTGCTCAAATTCAAAATTGATTGGCTTGGGAAAAAAGGGGGCTTGGCAAAACGGCATTGAGTATTAAAAATGCATAAAAATAAATTTTTGTCAATTAAGTTAGAATATAAACCTAAAACAAGATCAAATTAAATACCATGTGAACCTTCTTACAACACATAGGTATAATTTCTATAATTATAATCACATTCAACAAATTAGTATAAGAAAAGGAACCAGGAAATCAGTGATGTAGTAGAATGCCCAAGAAAAGTCCATCATATATGAAAATCTTTGTAATGCAGATCTAGAGAAGATAGCGGATCTAAAATCCACTAAAGACATGTGGGATAAATTGTAGATCTTGAATGGAGGAGATAACAATAAAAAAAAACAATGGAGAGAGGAAAATTAAGAAGAAGGAAAATAAAAAGACCTCTCAAAAGATGGAATATGAGTCGGAAAATTCTCATCCCCCTAGCACAAGTTCAGTAGCTGATAAAAAAAATTAGAAAATGGGGGATCATTTGAACTAGGCGTTCTCCAACAAACAAGATATGAAGGTATAAGTAAAGCTAAATTGTTTTTTAGTTATGTTTAAGATGGTTATGATGGTAACCATTCAAATCTGATTAGTCAAGATGATGATGCATTGGTTCTTAAGGTTGAACTTGGACCAACCATGGTTTTAATAGAGAAAATATTTGTTGAAGTAAGTAGGTTGACAAATTTATGTAGAAATCAAGAAAATCTTTTGCATATTTGTGATGAAAAGGGAGTTGATGATCTAAAATCTCGATCGAAATTGGTACTGGTTCATTAACTTTTTAAAAGTGTTTGCATGTAATTGAAATCACCATAAATACGAGCTCAATTTTAAATACATAGGTAACTTGAAAGGAACTTTTAGTAAATAAACATTAACTCAAACCACACAAGAGGCAATGACACCAACACATTGATAACAGAGTTGATCTATTTTCAAGCCTACGTCTCTGGGCCTAGTCTTTAGTGGGGAAGCCTCTTTATTAAAAATTCTCAAAATGCTTGTACATAAAAATATAAGCTCCAACTCATCAAAATAATTCCACCAGTGCATTCAAAAGGCATCAAAACCAATGTTTAGGCTCTTCCCGCGCTAAAAAAGGTTCCCAAATGGCCACAATAAGCCAAAAACACTCTCTCTTGCAACTTAAAAGGACATGGCATTGTAAATCATTAAACAAACTGAACCTTGTGGCTTAATGGTTGAGCACGTCAGTTATATAATCCAAAGTTAGGGGTTCAATCCACAATTTGCATGATTTTGTTTTGATTCGACGACGGTTGTGTAATATATATGAAAAATATTAATTTTTAAAAGGATATGGTTTAGCACCATATTGTAACCACATACAATGAATAACACTAAACGTAAGTTTTATATTATGGCTCATGGCCTTTCCATAACACAAAGGTTACATATATTGGGGGATAGATATGTATGTCAGGGGGGGCGTATCCGCCATATATAGCGGGCTCCCGCCATATCTCGTCACCACATATGCGGTGACCATAACTTTAAATAGCGCATTCCCACTACACGTAAAAAGTAACTCATTAGTGTAGTGGTAATGCGCAATATTGTTTGCAGATAGGTCATTTATTCGAATACCGTTGGGTTTGTTTGGTCGATCCATAACAAATTTTGACCAATGTGACAAAGTCATGTAGCCTTTCTCGAGTGGGATACACGTCACCTTAGGATTGGCTTGTAATCAGCCAACCATGTGATGAAACTTATCGAAACCTGGATGCGCCATGTCTCGATTGGAACTGTGAGTTTGAAATTTTAGCCACTGGAACCATGAGTTGACCATTTACTACCAAAACCCTCAGCATTGACTTTGACCTTTGACTTTTTATCCTTCTTGGACTTGAATTTTGACTAGCTATAACTTCATCATGTAATACCCTTTTTTGTCAGTTCAAGTTCTGTTAGATTCAGAACAATGAAAAATATGCAATGGAGCTAGTTAGAAAAGCATATCAAAACTTTGATTTTTGAGCATTTTCTTAAACTTTGAGCATCTTTTGGATCCTCCGATCACTCTTTGATCATTTCAAATCATTCCTGATGATTCCTCCCCATTAAGACCTTTTAGACCACTAAAAGGTTGTCTGCATTGTTTGAAGGTGAATACAATGTCTCTCCACTTGCCTGGTGTCTTTGGGCCAACCTGTTTTGAATATGTACTTGTTAGTCATCCACACAACCATTAGTACAACATAAAAATTGCAAAGCACATTGTTTCATTTTCCATCCATATCTACATCCATCTTTCATGTTATCAACCACATACCACTGAATATAAGCAAGCTAAATAACAACACTGAACATACTGACATAAATGAAGTTGTACCTTATTGACTCTTCATAACTGGAACACAACTCAACTTATCATACAATGATACTTGTTGTACAATTTCTAATTCGTTAAGCACATTTTTTTCTGATTTTTTTTAGTTATTTTATGCTTAAGTGTTGTTGATTGTACAAACATAGTTTTACTTGAATAAGCTTCCTTGTTCCACTATTTCAAAATATTTCATTGCCTTTATTGGATGAGAATGCACAATATATTCACTTCCCCTTTTAAACAATTGATACTAATTTTGTTCCCTATAGAATATTTCTTTCGGATCATATAAATATCGACTATCTAAGACCATCCCACATTCTAGTGGTACTACATCACATTTTACCTTATCCACAAATTGAGATGTAATTGAAAATTGTAACACACGCTGCTTAGTTACTTGCAACTTATGACTTTTACTCATCCAATTCAACGTATAAGGCTTATGATGAATTTTATTTTTTAACCCCAACTACTTAACCATTTCCTCATAAATTAAGTTAACTTGAGATCCACTATCAATCAAAGTGTCGACCTTAGTTTTATTCATAATGACACTTACATGAAACAACTTACATCTCTTCTTATCACAAGAATTATCAAAATCAATACCATTATCAGATTTACCTACCAAACCTACAGTAATTTGAGCCTCATTGCTTGATTTTGAACCAAAATCTATTGGCGCTATTGTTTTTGCAACCTTTTTCTTACCCTTCTTTCCTTTAGACCATTTTGGTCACTTGTCAGGGTGTAGTTTCCAACAATGTTCTTCATCATGCCCTTCCTTCTTGCAATGCTTGCAAGAGAGCTTCTCCTCTTCCATCTTAATGGAATTTGTCCTCTTGGATTTTCCCTTGGCTTTGTCCTCTTTTCTGGACGATGATTTTGATGATATAGCAACTCTAGATTTTCCTGCTTCAAAGTAAGTTGCTTGAACAACCACTTCATCTAGGTTAGTAGGAATAAACATGAATATAGTACTACAAATATATTAAGGTAATCCTCCTATATATTTGATTAGAGTTTCTTGTGTATGTAAGGGAATATCAAGCATTAGTGCCTTCTTACGAAATTCATCTATGTATTCATGCATTGATTGTCCTTTCTTAACATTTATACTTTTCCATTCTATTAAGGATTTATCCTTGTATCCCAATAGGTAGAATTGCTTTCTAAGTGTAGAAACAAAATCATTCCATGATGGAAAAATCTTACCACTCCACTGAGTCCCATGTTGTAACTTACTCTACCACCAGATGAGTGTTGTGCCTTCTAGACGAAGTGATGCTAATCGAATTTTGACCACATCATCATAAATCTACTGCACAATACAATACACCTCCATCTGTCTAATCCATTTATCAAGTTTCTCAGAATTGATTTCACCATTATACATGGGTAAGTTGAATTTCAAATCCAATTTAAGAAAAGTTTTTGGAGAAGATGATTCGGGTTGACCACCAAAAACAGAATAGAAAGGGTCTTTTTTATCATCATCACTTTCTATCTTTTTACTTGAATCAAATGGTCCTTCACCTTTAGGTTTTTCCAAATGTGTTACCTCAACTAACTCATATTTAGTCTTATCTTCCTCTTTCACCTTTTTGAGCTCAGGGTACATCTCCTCGACCATGGATCACAAGGTCATGAAAGCATCCATAAAACCTGCATCAAATACGAAAGGATGATCACCTATTCCTTCTTTAGCCATCTCTTCTTCTCAAGTTGTCATTCTTCTTGAGCCAACTTCTAGATCTCCTTCAATAAGTTCTCATACACCACGTCTCAACTTGCTCCTGGTCACCATGCACACTTAAACCAAACTATTAATAACCTGCTCTAATACTAATTAATCTGAAATCCTGATCAAAATTAATTTTAGTTCATTAACATTTTAAAAGTGTTTCTATGTAATTAAAATCACCATAAATAAGAGCTCAATTTTAAATACATAGGTAACATGAAAGGAAATCACAACAAATAAACATTAACAAAAAACCACACAAGAGACAATGACACCAAAATGTTGATAACAGAGTTCAACTATCTTCAAGCCTATGTATTCGGGCCCAGTCTTCAGTGGGGAGACCTCTTTATTAAAAATTCTAAAAATTCTTGTATATAAAAAGCTAAGCTCCATGTTATCAAAATAATTCCACCATTGCATTCAGAAGGCCTCAAAACCCCTTTTTAGGCTCTTCTCATGCTAAAACAGGTTTCCAAATGGTCACAGTAAGACAAAAACACTTTATGTTGCAACTTAAAAGGACTTGGCACTATAAATCATACAACAAAATGAACCTTATGGATTAATGGTTGAGCATGACAGTTATATAACCCCAGGCAGGGGGTTGAATCCATAATGCGTGCGATTTTGTTTTGATTCGGCAACAATTGTGTAATATATATGGAAAATATTAATTTTTAAAAGGATAAGGTTTATCACCATATCATAGCCACATAGAATGAATAACATTAAACATAAATTTGATGTTATGGCCTGTGACCTTTCTATAGCGTGGAGGTTAAATATATTGGTGGATAGATATGTATGTCAAGGGATATGACAGAGCTGCCAGATATGGCGGGCTCTCGCCATATCCCATCCCCCAATATGCAATGCCTATAACTTTAAATAGCACATTGCTGCTACACATAACAAGTAACACTGACATTATAGTGGTAAGGGCGATATTTTTTGCAGACAAGTCATTGGTTCAAATTCTGTCGGGTTTTTTTGGTTGATCCATAACAAATTTTGACCAATGTGACAGGGCCATGTGACCTTTCCTGAGTGGGCCACATTTCACCTTGGGATTGGCATGTAATCAACCAACCACGTGATGACACTTGTCAAAACCTGGACGCACCATGTGTCGACTTGAACTGTGATCCTAAAACATGAACCGCTAGAACCATGAGTTAACCATTGACTACCAGAACCCTGAGCGTTGAATTTGACTTTGACCTATTGGTCTTTGAAAATTTGCACTACTTGGACCTAAACATTGATTGGCTATAACTTCATCATACGATATCATTTTTCGTCTATTCAAGTTGCATTGGATTCAGAACGATGAAATATATGAAATGGAGCTAGTTAGAAAATCATCAGTCAACTTTGATTTTCGAGCATTTTCTGAAACTTTGAGCGTCTTTTGGATCCTCCAGATCACTCCTTAATCATTTTAAATTATTCCTCATGAGTTGAGATCAAAGGAGAAATAATTAGTTTGAAGATTCAGTTGGAAGAAGCAAAGAGAGTTGAAGATGTGGTGACCAACCAACAAAAAGAAAGAGAGGGCCGAATCAAAAAGTTTGAGGCTAAATTTGTTTATATGAGAATTCATCTTGAACAAAAGGACAATCAGTTCAATTAGGAGAAGAGTACAAGGCTTTTGGACAATATGCTTAAGAGCCAAAGATCTTCCATGAACATATTTAGTCTTGGTTTTAAGAAGGAAGAATACAAAACGCAATAATATGAAAACTATGATACAACACATAAGATGTTTGTAGCAAATAATGGCACCAATATGAGTAGAAAAATAGGTAACAAGAAGTAGATCCAATACCCAAGAAGAGAACCCATAGGAGCACCTATGGCTAGAATACTATTCATTCCAAGAGAATATCATGGTCGATTTGATATATTTCAAAGGAGAAACATTAGTCCCTTTGCTCCTTTGATGGATGAGGTTAAATTTTACATCTTCCACAACTATGGACATGTTGCAGCTAGATATAGAAGAAAAGTGTATAAATCTTACCATAAGAATATGCAGCAGTCTAGGTAGCTAAGGAGTTAACCAACCATTAGGTATTCTAGTTCATTTAATGGTTATTGTTTTGCTTGTAACATGTTTGTCCACGAGGCAGTTGATTACAAACCTAGTCCATGGAGAATAAGTATAAATATTGGAAGGTAGAGATCTGACATGATTAGAAGGATATTTGATCCTCTTGGCTTGTATCTTAGTCATGTAAGATGTTATGCATGTCACAATCTTGGTCACATGGTTAGAGATTGTAGGTTGATCAGTTATTCAATGTGAAAGAAGTAAAAGGATCAACCAACCCAAAGTAGGCCTAGTTGAAAAACAGAGGAGAATGGGCATGCCCATAAGCAGTCTGCCAAGCTGTGGAAGAAGAAAGAGCAATAACCCATGAAATATGCGTAGAAAGTCCCTTATGCAATCTATTGTTACATTATGCATATTCATAAAGCTATGAAGGTGCATAGCCTCAAGGGGAGCACATGGAAACATGAGAAGACTTGTGTACGAGTTGTACTAACAACATCATATTTTGATCCAAAGCGTAGCTGAATAACCTGATCCACAAAATCAACAATGAGGTGAGAAGGTACATAATCTCAAGGGAGATATGCATGCATATAGGATTTCAAGGCTTTCTTACTATGTTTCATATTTCTTTCAGTCATTCTTTTGTAACAAATCTATCTAGTTGCAGTCATGGGTTGGAAGCTATGAATCATCTTTGTATGCACTTTTCAATATAATCATTGTTAGTTGGTTAAGTAACCTTAGAATGAGTCATGTTTGGGAGCAAGATTCATGTGGTATGCATAGAAGAGTCCTTTTAGTTTTTCCATGTAAGCACCATTGAGTGCATTGATCTAGCTCTGTATGTACATACTTATCATTTGATTTAGCCATGTATGACAAGCTACTTGAAAGTCAATGCCATTAGTCATGCGTAGAAGTGAGACCTTGTGTCAGACATGCATAGAGATGAATCATGATACAACCATGCATCAACCTTTGGGTGTCATTGTTATTTCCTTGAATCTTCATTATTAAGCCTTGTATATCATTTTTATCATTTATCATGGCTTGTTGTTAAGCCTTGGTATAGTTGGTGTAGTCTCTTACATGTGGCAAGGAAGTAAAGGAAACAATCAAACTTGTCGAAAAATAGTCTTGAAGAGATGATTGTAGCCCCAATGCATGTTCATGGGGAGCACGTTTCTACAAGAAGAAGGTCATGGTGTTGGCATAGTAATTGATGTCAAACTTCTTCCAAGTGTGAGTAACAAATGGTTTCTAATGTCTATCTTGTAGGAGTTTTATAGTTGATCAAATTTCATCAAAAAATAATTGGTATCAGCAAAATTCACTCAATGCTAACATGGTTTTTGAGTGAAGCTTGAAACACCCTTTGGCATTGATGTCAAAGGGGGATAGTGAGCCAACCAATAGAGAGAGGATGAGATAAGCCAGTGAGAAATGAATAAGAAAGATTTGGGTGTGTGGCTGAAGGTTTCCATCAATGCCAAAGGGGGAAAATGTTGGCAAAATGGTGTTGGTATTGATGTCAACCATGGAGCTAGTTGTGTTGCCATTGATGTCAACAAGTTTGATGAGAATGCACATGGTTTAATTGTTGAGTGTTGATGTGCCTGTAGTGTTACAAGTGTTTCAGAGGTGTATGAGGATGTGGTGATGAAAGTAGATGAATATCTAGGCAAGATGATTTAAGTTTTCTTTGAGAACAAAGACTATTGTAGGAAGCTCATTGTCACATAACAACATTACCTAAAGCTCATGATATTTTCATGATATGCCCATGGAATTTGCTACAACATACTCAACCTATGGCCGTGACACCCTCTTGTAGGTGCGAAAAGAAAACCTTGGGCTTAATCCAGTGAATCTTCCCATGGTATTGGTTGCTTGGTCAAGTGATCATTGAAGGTTATTGAACACATTAATTATAGATATGGTTGTAGGTTGATTCAGTCTAAATTGATCAGTTGCGAAAGAGTGAGATGGATTTAATATAATGTGCATTGATTTGGTCATCATAACACATTAATTGGTTGATTGAGCCTCAATTAATCATGTTTATCTAGTCCAAAGAAGTAATATGCAATTAATGGAGAAAGTGTGTGTTGGTCACAGAGCACATAAGCCAAAGAGTTTATTTTTTTGTATGGAGGATTGATCAAAAGTTTATATAGAGAGTTATTTGACCCTGAGTATGGAGTATGTTGAAAGAAACTAGAAGGTGTTGAGATCAGTGAGTGTACATTGAAAGAGATAGAGCATTTTGGCACACCTATAGCACAGCGCAATCACTTGAAATGGATTGATTTTTTTGTTGTGAGATTTGAGCTAGAGTAAGGGAGTAATTTGTGTGATGTAGAGTTTAGAAAATGAGTGCACACCATTTCAAAGTGATGATATATTTAGATCATGGTTGTATTGTGAACCTGGAGTAGTGCATGAGAGTCATAGATCAAATGGTGTGTGAATGACAAAGAGTTGTTTACAAAGGAAGAGGGATGGAGTGATAGTTTTGAACAAATCCCTAGTGACAAAGTGTTAAAGAGACCATTATGCATTACTGAGCAGAGATCATGGGTGAAACTGGCATGTTGTGCAACTATTGCATATGGGTTTAGAGCCAGAGCTAGCGCAATGACAAATATTGATATAGTTTTTATGATTTTGTTTGCTAACAATATTGTTGTTACAAGAGTTGTATTGAAGAGTACATTGATGTAGCCTTTATGTATTTTCATGCATAATATGACCAATGCATGCAACTATAGTTTTTATGGTATAGTTGTTGTATGGAGGGTGACAGAGTTTTAATATAGATAAAGATGTTATGTAGTGTCTTGTATCTTTAGTTAAAGCCTCGTAAGTCTGAGAATGAGTTTATGTATGCTGCTAAGCTGATTGACGTTGTAAGTATTCATGAGTTGAGTGGAATTATTGTATATTGGTCGGGTTTGTAGCAGAGGTGTATCAGAGTGAGGTTTTGTATGCAGATCTAATTGTATGAGCATATAGTCTTAATGGTCGTAGTCTGAAAATTGGATGAAACATGGTGTACAAATGTTTGAGCAGAATTTAGTGGTCCCTAGTTTGAAAATGTATGAAATGTGGTCCACAAGAGCATGAAAGTTGGGGTCTTCAAAGGAAAAGTGGTGGCTTGCCAACAAGTAGTGCCTTTCTAATTCAAGGAGTGGTGGATTCCTTCAGGTTGTGGCCTGAAAAATTTGGGAGTGGTGGCTTCCCCTAGGTGGTGGCCTTGGAAACTATTGGGAGTGGTGGGTTCCAGAGGCTAGTGGCTTACAACAGGTTGTGGTCTACAACAACTAGTGGCCTACATAGTTGAGGGAGTGGTGGCTTCCAGTAGGTCATGCCCTGTAAAGTTGAGGAAGTGGTGGCTTCCATTAGGTAGTGACCCGGAGTGAGTGTTTTCTCACATGCATCGCAAGTCAAGGTTTGCACACTAGTGGTGCCTAGTGCATGATATAAGAGATTATTTTTAATAATAATAACAAGTATATGAAGACAAGAAAATGGTGTTTTTACTCCTGAAAGGGTTTCTACCTTATATCTGGTGTTCTTATGTGTTCAGGTGTTCATGTGTGGGTTCCATGATAATATGTAGCTTATGATGTGTGTATTGGATATTTGACAATTACATATATGTTGTTGGTTAACTAATGATGATTCATTTTAATGTTGAAGAAAAGGGAAAAAATGATTTAAGTGATCCATC
>APFE031543548.1:138241-172108 GCA_000404065.3 Pinus taeda
ATATCATGTATCATGAAAAGGAAATGAAGAAATATTGACACAAAATGAATTCCATAAACTTTTGAAAGAAAAAAATTCAAGGGTAAAGACCTGGTAAAATCCTCATATGAATTATAAATGGGGGGAATTTTGCGTGCAATAAAAAAAGGTGACATTATCTCATTGGGAGAAATTTTAAAGTAAAGACAGACCATGATAGACTAAGGTACTTTTGGAGAAAATATTTCCATTAGAAGAGTAGAACAATAGGGATTAAAAATGCAAGGGTTTGATTTTGAAATAAATATACAAAAGGGTAAGGACAATGTAGTACAATATGCTCTTTCTAGAAGAAAAAAAAATTCAATCTATGTCCTATTACATCTTCTATTCCTATGAGGCTAGAAGAAGATCACCATTAATGGTAAGAGGATTATAGTACTAGATAGAAAATACATTGTATAAAGGGATGAGCTCTATGGAACATTGGGAGTGGAAGGGAGATATACTTTGTTGCAAGGGTCGAATATTTGTACACCCTCAATGAAAATTTAAGAATCAAATATTAAGAGTCTCTTGAATATTTAATGGTAGGAAATTAAGTGTTCCTAAAAATATACCAAAGGATCAAGTGTAGGTTCCAACCCTGTACAATTATATAACTGCAAACAAATTCTTACTTATAAAAAATATGTAATGGAAAACACACACATTAACATAGAGATTTCATCTTGGAAGCCAAAAACTAGGAAAACTGACAAGTTTTTTTCAATATATATATGTATGTACATATTAAAATAAAATTTATATCTTGTGGCATACAAGAACATCAATCCATTTACCCTATATTAGAATATAATAACCAAAACTAGAAAACCATGGGAAAGACCACTGTGCACCAAAAAATTTCTTTTAGCAAAAATTGTATGTCGAAAATTACCAAAAATGGATGCATAAAACAACCCATTTTTTTTCGAGGGCACTACCCCCAGTCAAGTGGGTTTGCTACCCTCCCCACACCTTCCCCCCCCTTGTTGTGACCTCGCTGCACCTAACACAACATATAACATATGGGGTTAGTCATGCAAAGAATATAACACATACCCAACATTATCCTACTTGTTTTTTTTGCACATAGAAGGTCACATGAGTACATGATCAAATATCTAGGGTAATAATGCCTATTTTTTCTCTACACCAAGAGAAATTCTTAATCTCATAGTTTTTTTAGTGAATCTGCAACATTCTTTGAAGTGTCAAATTTTTCCAACAACACCTTCTTGTCTTCATTCATATCTATGATGAAATGATACTAAACATCGATATGATTTTTCTTCAAATGATAAGTTGGGTTCTATGTTAGGAATTTTACACTCTGTTAAGTTCCTATACCAATAGGAGTAATATGTAATATGTAATATGTACATACCTTTGCTTTCTGAAAATGTTTTCCATATTCAAAAAATCAAAAAAATCAAAAATTGTAAAGAGGGTATCTCCTAAAAGAAAAATCAAAGAACAAAAAGAATAAAGAAAAAGGTGAAAAAATATGAAAATATGAACCCCAAAATCAAAAAGACCATGAAAGTGTGCAAGTCCAAATGCCACTACTATTTACTTTTCTGCATAATAATGATTGTGTGCAACTTGTTATTCTTGCCACAATCCATCGTAATCAAATAGTTTAATCTTGGTTATTCCATGTTTTGAATTTCATGTTTATAGATAGAGAATAAAATCTAACCAAACTGTTTAATCTTGGCAGATAAGTAGATAGATAGAGTTAATAAAAGGAGCTCAACTGCTTAATCTAAGCCCTTGGATATAATAAGGATAGACTTAAATATATTTCTATTGTAAAAGAAAAGAAAAATGTTTTGATAAGGGTTTTCCAGCTTAAGGGAACCCTAATAAAGAGTAGAGAAAATGGTAGGATGAGTAGATGGGTAAGTAGTTGAATGGTTGCAGAATTGTGATGATTGATTAAATAAAATCATATCATTTACCTTCATCACCAAATTTCTAAAGTGTGGATGATAATTGAGCATTTACACAAATTCAAGTGATTAATTTTCCCATTCATTTCACCCTTAATTTTACTAATTTCCCATAAGCAAAGTCAAAAGTACCTAAAACCTTAAGTTAAAGGGACTCAGAGAATTTCTTTGACTTCTGGAGGGACCGGACCCTCGACCCAATAACTTATAGGTCCTAAGTACTAAGATCCCCCTCACAAACATTCACCCCTTTCAATTCATTCATTTTCCCCTAAAAAATCCCTTTTCGTAAGGTAAAACCACAATTTGCCTAGGGAAAGTAATCACCCCCAAGCAAACCCCTTTTTCCACAAAAACCCACAAATGTGCATTTAGCCTAAGTTATAATGTTCCATGTGAAAAATAAATAAATTACAAAACACATTACACTTAGCGCACTTCTTTTTTTTGCCTTCGTTTCATATTAACTTCTAACTTTATGTATTAAATTCAAAAAATACCCCTCTCCTGTATATTTTATTAAACCATTTTAATTTTAATATCCCATTCCCAAAGTTTGAAACATAAACTTTATTAATAAACTAATTAATGGGTTAATTAAGTTGTTCAGAGGCTGAATAATAACCTTGACCCATTGCCAAATAAAAGAGATTAATTAATCAATCAGTGATTAATTAATAATTTGTCCCCACCAATGAAATCACTCTTGACGTCATTAAACCTCCATAATCCTTCATTAATTAAATCCCGCCACATTAAAACCCCGTCAGGACCCTCCATTAAACTTCATATCAAATCACCACCTTGATCACCGTACGATCTGACCCCTTTGATCCAACGGTCGATGCTCATATTGAGCGATCTCCGAAGACTGACCTTTACTCACCCTATATGGGTGGTTTCACTATTCACCCCACTGCTACGTGGCGCTCGATGAATGGCATCGAGCGGTCTCCCCCCCAAAACCACTTTATCCCAAAAGCAATGTGATACAATCCCGCTTACTGCCTACTGCTAAACAACAAAACGTTGCATCCCCCCGCTTAATGCCAAGTATCCTTTTCCTAGTGTACCCGCCAAAATAGTTGACTTTATGAATAAAACTAAAAAAATCATTGTTTTTTGTTTTATTGTGAAAATGACTGCTCAAACCTCCATGCAAGCACCATAGTATGTGCAACCGTCAACCCACGTTCAACTGCCAACCTACTGAAGCTGTAGAAACTCCAGACCACCTTTCAGTTGCGTGCGCTTCGTGCAAATAGTGCATAGTCACCCGTCACTCCATTCAAAGCCAAAACCAGGTATTTACCCAAATTTGCTGAGAAACTCTGTTTTATTCCCAAACCTGGACTCAATTGCTTCAAATTACTAAACAATTCAGTAAAATAGTTGCCCAGTGACTCCAAAATACTTTGAATTGGACCAGTTTTCCCCAATTTCACTGAAAACCCTTTGCCCCCGTCCTTGAATCCATAAGAACCAAGGATTTTTGTCCTAATTGCATTGAATGTCCAACCCATTTCTACTCCTCACGGGGATTTAGACCATCTCCCACTGGCAGATAAAGATTTTCATATTTTTAGATACCTCTGTCCAAGAATCCCCTTTGAAGCTATATTGCAAGTACAGAGACTAGTACCTGAACCATGTAGACTACATAGGACTTTGGGAATCAGGTTTACCCAAATACTAGTTCCCCAGAGTTCATTTATTCCCAAAGATTATCCACTACTGCCATATGAACTATACTCCCAACCAAAGGGCAGTAATGACCCCTAACTAGTCTGTATTGTTTACCATTACTACTGAGTCCATAAATGAAATGTTGTTGTTACAACCAAGCCAAAGCCTGACCCCTCTTTCTTTTGGATATTTTCTTAATAGATTCCCTACACTTTCCTCAATCAAACTTGCTCGATTATTCTAGACCTTCATTAGGGAAGAGCAATACATTCCAAATGACCCTTCCCCTTACATGTGGTCTATATTCTCTTATCTTGGCCGAGACATCATAGAAATGATATCCAGTGTGTTAGGCCAAACCACAAGTGAATTTGTTGATGAGATTATCATAGCCTTTATGTCCATTTACTCTCCTGGAAAGCCCCCTGCCATCATGTTTGACTATGCTAAGTTCATTGTTGATAAGACGCATGATCAATTCATGAGGATGGATAATGAAAGAGTGTTCAAATATTATTCAGTTTATATCATCTTTTCATATATTATCAAGCTGACAAATTCCCAATCACACTCCAAAAGCTTGATACCAGAGGCAACCCTAGGTTGGTAGTCTCCTGGACTTCATTAATCCACCTATATGACTCTCAATATTCTTTTACTGATTTCATAGATCTCTTTGCGCACCCAATGGAAACTATGTTACTAGGAAGCCCTCCCCCCAGAATCAGTGCAGATATCAAGAGGGTCCTACAGTTGTCCAAACAATATAGAATGGGGCATTGGTACTTGTACCAAAACCACACTGAAATCAGAATATATGGATGTGAGTTGGCTCCCTACAAACTGCCCAGATACCTCCCTATGAGATTTTTTGCTCTGGAGTACTACAGACAAATGATCAATTCAGATGAGGTGCATTTTGTGAAGGCCAAGAAGAAAGCTCAACTTAGGATAAAAGATCAGCTTGGCCATTTATATGTAACAATAGGGAAGTAGGAAAGGAAGCAGAGGAAATCCTCCAAAAGCTGAAACTGAAACAAAGTTTTATCTAGAGATATGACCCTTTAGGGTTCATTTGCAATAGGAGACAAAAGAACAAATTATCTCCTTACATCCACCATAGAATTCCTGAAATTGAACATTATTCTAATCAACTAGAATGGGTGGAAAACAATTTGATAGACTGAGATATCACAAAAGTTGTTGTCAATAATGTATTGATTGATTTAGAAAGAAGGCTTGATGAAGATTCATTTGTACATGTGCCAAGAGAGTCCCAATCTCAAAGGGAATCACTGGGACATAGTGGGAAAACAGCAGAGGAAAGACCTCAAGAGCAAGAACCATCAAAGTAGCCAAAGGAATCAAAATAGCCAGAGATATCAAAAGAACTTGCTTAGCTAGAACATATCATGAGCAATCCTCCTATTTTACAGACTCCTCTAAATGAGGAGAGGAATCCTAAAAGAGATAGAGAGAAGGCCACTCCTTCTAGTAGACCTATTTCCCAAACTTATGTTAAGAGGAAAAGGTTGAATCCATTTCAGAACAAGAGTTTACTGAAGAAACAACAGGAACTGCAGGTGCAAAAAGAGTAGAAAGCAAACATACCACTCCCTCAGGAGGTACACAGGAACCTTCCACCTCACAGGCTCAAATGCTAGAAAGACAACAGAGCGTGGAAGTATCCTCCTTTAGAGATCCAACTGGCTAGAGCTAAGAAATCAGAGAGAAATATAAAGAAATAAAGGCCAGGAATGAAATATTGAAGGCCCAAAGTTATGCAAATTACCTAAAAATGGCTCCTACTAATTAGACAAGGCTAATGTCAACCTTCGATGCAAAAGAAGGAAAAATGCATATGACTTTTAAGAAGCCCACTACACAATATCCCAGGTCAATTGCAGATTATTTAAAGATAGAATTTGAAGTATTGGAAAAGGATATCCATCCTATTGACCAAATAGAATTACACAAGTAGACTGGGGAAATGGTTTACTCCACCTTGACCAGTAAGGCTATTGCAGCTCACCAACTCCAAAATTCGTTGAATAATATATCAATGCAATTCCAGTTAGAGAAGGCCTCTTCACAAGCCAAAGATACCAGAATAAATTCCTTAGAGGACTTAGTCATAGAGCTGGGTTATGATCCCAAAGATGTGAAAGCTGTAGAAAAGCTTATTAAAAAGAAAAATGATGACATAGCTGCACTGAAAAGGTAGCTCAAGATTCCTCCTCCACATCATCCTCAGATAGCTGAAGTGTTGGAAACTCAGAAGGAGGAAGAGCTTATGGACTTAGTCCTTAAGCTAAATGAACAACTAAAACAAATAGAGAAAGAATTGGATTATTTGATACAGTCTAAATAGAGTGAGTTGGCCACCACTCCTCAGACTGCAATTCCTACAATTTCTATAGTAGTACCCTCCACATTGGCTGCTTCATTAGCACCAATAGTTCCACCAGCTACTGCTCTGCTAGTTACAGGTACATCAACAAGCACAAGGACATCAATAGAAAATACAGCTGAATTGGTAAAAGCCATGGAGAAGATGACCATCCAAGCAACTGAGCTCAAAAAACTTAGAGAACAAGTGTCAAGTTTGGAAACTGATATCAAACTTGCATAGATACAATAGAAAGAAGAAGCTCAAAAGAATCAAAGAATGGGAGAGAGAATAAAAGTCCTTGAAAAGGACTTGACATTGCAACAACCACTTGGAGACATGAAGGAAATTATTTGGGCCAACATCATTGATTCCATCAATGATGCTTCGCCTTCTACTCAAGTAATTGTTGAACAAACTGAACTAGTAAAAGTAGCTACAGAACCAATCCACAAGGCAATGGAAGAATTGAGAGATAAGCCTGAAGAAGCCAACCAATTGATAACATTCCTGAACAACAGAAACAGGTATCAACTTGATGAACAAGAAATAGAAGATAGAACATGAACAATCATATAAATCAAGAAGGTTCTCACTAAGAGTAATATTATGCTCAGTCTTGAGAAAAAATGCTAGAGTATCCAAGCAAACATTCATAGATTTATGACAAAGTATGGTATTTTACGAGAAAAAGGACTTCCCAGTCCTATGGTAATACGTGACAAACTGATGATCGAACATGATTATATTGAAAGACTAAACAAGCTGGCTAGAAGCAAAGCTAGTACTTCAGGGGTAAAATCTTTGCCCACTGGAAAGGTATTATATGATAGTTTGGAAAATATGTTTTTCATAGAGCATGAGGTAAGCAATTGTTCACCTGCAGGCCAAATTTTGCTAAGTATATAGAAGCTAACGAGATATATAGAAAAATGATAAGGATGAAATTACACGATAGTGAATGGTGGATGAAACTAACAGATTTACTATAAAATTATTGCAGTAAATCTACATGGTAAAACATGGCTGCTAGGTAAAACAGGTAAGACAGAGTCAGAGTAAAGCAGGTAAAGAGTATCAATAGGTACAAGACATAAAATGAATCCAGCACATAAGTATCAAGCAACTGAAAGAGCCAAATCCAAATTACAATAGCTAGCACAGTCACAATAAAAGGGATAGCAAGAAGGCAGTTCTCCATCTGTCTTTATCTTCATGCTTGAAGATATTTTGGTTTCCTAGAATAATTCTCATATTGTTATGAGATATTTTGTAACAATTTTTGTATAAATACTTCACAAAATGAAGTAATTAGGGTGGATAAAAATACATTTCTGTAGACATTTTATATTGAGCCAAGGAGCTATTGTACTCAAGACTGGACTGGTTTTGCTAGATCATGAAATAAAGCTAAGGACATTTAACTAGATTCTTGTGCACAAATGGAACAAATAAGTATTATCTCTTCATGTTAAAATATTGTTTTCTCTTCATGTTATAAATATTTATATGTGTCTCTTATGAAATTTGAAAAGTAAACAAGGAATGATATCTTAGAATTAGATTAAATGCTCTTCGTTTTAACTGTTTACTTTCTATATGTTTTCTACTAAACTATCTTGGTCTAGGAATTTTTAATTGCTCCCTTACTTCCATAGTTTCCCCCCCTGGTCCATAGTAAAGGATTCTTCATTGCCCTTTGCTACTAATCATCCTTATTTTCTTCATCTTAATCCCGGTTAAGGATTCTTCATTGCCCTTTGCCCTGGTTAGGACTACCTCATCCATTTGAACCTGTAGATTTTCTTTTTGTTGTGCTAGCCTTCCCTGTGAACTCTTATTTTAGTGATTGATTAGATCCAGTTAAGCCACTCTTTGATTGACTCCATAGCTTAATGACCTGAATACTTGCTCTACCCATTTGTTTTCTTAATTCCACCAACCAATAAAAAAAAACATCATGAGCACTAATAACTAGCCTGAAATCCTACCAAAAATGAAGTTGAATTATAAAGAGAGAGCCCTCTCTAGACTTATGTTGGCTAGAACCCAAGTCTAAAAGATTAGGTTTGTGGTTACCTCAGACTATTCCTTCTTAGATAACTTCTAGGGGAGACATCTGAGTGATAACATAGTGGCGACCATACTGGGGACTCAAACCCCCAATCTTAATAAACCTTTGAGAAATTCAAATTTTTATTTTTAAGCCTCTTAAAGGGTTTATTAGAAGTTATTTCCAAAATTCATAAAAAAGAAAATAATTAGAAAAAGCTTGAAATCTGCCTTCATGGAGAACTCACTATACTAGGGCCAACCCTGATCCAAATCCTCCCCTTTTATTTGACAATCCCAACCTTATTTCGAGAATAATCAAAATATAAGAAAGTTCAGTAAACCCAAGACCTTTATTCAGATCCAATTATTGCCATGTTGAGTGGTTGTTTATAGAAGACCTCCCTTTTGACGAGTATTTTGACAATTCCCTATTTAGAACCAAGCATAAGAGTGAACTTAAGGACATGGTTCTAGATCCAAAATTCATAGCTGAACTTGAAGCCCAAAGAGCAAACTTGTCAATTGATCAATACCTTATGATTTCCCCTCAATCATCCCTTACTTCTGATAGAATCCCTGAAATTTTTGAGATTGCTTCAACTTCTTTTAGCTCACCATCATTTCCCCACACTTCTGAAGATCATCCCTCATCTCCATTCATACCTTCACTCCCCCATCAGCCTATCACTACCTTTCAAATACCCATTACCCCTGTTACCCCAACTCCTATTCTCAATGTTGTCCAACTTAGAGCCGTAGCACTCAGATATGCCCCCCTTGTGATGCTTGCTCCTCAAGGTGCCTTACTAGCAGATTATCAGAGTAAAATTACCTTATTCAATGGAACTGGATCTTACACTGCACAACAACACACAAAGAAAATGACAGATTCTTTTGAATTGCATGAAATTGACATAGGAGATGTCCAAATGAGAATTTTTGCCCAAACTCTAACAGAAGATGTGAGAACATGGTTTAGATCTTTACCCCCTAATAGTATAGATAGTTTAGATGTTTTTTACCAACAATTTTTAAATATGTGGGAGAAGAAAAGGAACCCTCTTCAAATTCTTTCTGAAGATGAAAACCTTAAGAGGGGACCAAATGAAACCGTTTAGGATCACTGTACTAGATTCAAAAATGTATGTAACGTAATACCACTTGACCTTAGACCTCCACCTTTCTTAGCCCTGATAAAGTTTCCAGACGGATTTGACACTGACATGGATTTTCAACTTAGAGAAAGGAATCCCCCAACAGTAGAAGATATGCAAAGTGTAGCACTTAGTGTAGAAGCTAATCTGCTATCCAAAAGAGCTAGGGTTAGAAACGAAAGGAGAACACCCCTGAAAGATGAAACTTCACCCTTTGATCAAAAAATGGATGCTTTAGCTAAAAGAATGGAAAAATTGAAGGACAAAATAGAAAACAATGAAAGGAAACCTCACTGGGATAGCCAATAGGCACCTCCAATAAGGAATCTGAACTTTAGGAAGAACTAGAACCAAAACACTGGTAAAAGTGGGCCTGATCAAAACATTAGGCCACCTTTCCAAAAGAATTATGCTGAAACTTCCTATCAAGAAGACCCTGAGCTAGACGCCCAAATCAACTTAATGGGGTTAGATGAGGAAGAAACAGTCTTTTTGACTCAAGATGATCAAGAATTATACATGCTTCAATAGTTACAGACTCAAACTGGAGAATCTTTTCACTACAAGTAATAGTATGATTCTTCTATCTTAGAAGTGCATAAACAATACAATTTGGGCAGCAAAAAGAACATTGATGTTCTGGACCAAAATAAGAAAGCAGTACCTAATCAGCCTAAGAAAGTAAAAGCTGCAAATCAAAATCCTCTAGTTACAAAAATTTGCAAATCCTTTCTAGACCAAATCAAAATCCTCCCAGTCCCATCATTGAAGATGTAACCAATGAACAACCTTCTAATGAGCAACCTTCCACTTCAGTTCCCCTCAAGGAAACAGTGGAACAATCTCCAAAAATTGTATTAGAAAATCCAGTTAAAAAGACTCCAAACACTGAAAAGGAAGAACATACTACTCAGAACCCTTTTGCTAAAATTTCAAATGACAGACAAATCCCCTCTGCCTTTCAATTTAGGACCAGAGGTAGCCAAACTTAAAATCTCAGTTCCTTTAATAGAATTGGTTAAATATGAAACTTACATATCTCAGATAAGCAAATCTTTAAACTTCGTTGAAAATGAAGACTCTGTTAATCTATTTGATAATCAACCGGAGTTAATTTTTGGTCTTGATGTTAATGGAAAACCATTGGAAGGAGGGATACCACCCTTCTACATTAGCCTTAACATCCACGATAAAATCCTACATAATGCCATGTTGGACTCTAGGGATTCCCACAATCTTATGCCTAAATCCATTATGGAGAAGCTAAACTTGGATATCACTAGACCCTACAAAGACCTATTTTCCTTCGATTCAAGCCAAGTTAAGTGCCTAGGACTTATAAAAGACCTGTGTGTTTCCCTAGTGTAGTACCCTGCTAAGACCATTCTTATGGACATAGTTGTTGCTGATATACCACCTAAGTATGATATGTTGTTGTCCAGATCTTGGGGTGCCAAACTCCAGGGATCTCTGCAATTTGACATGTCATATGCTACCATATCAATCTTTGGACATCCTAAGAAATTGTATAGAAAGAATCTGATGAAGTATGTAGTAAGTACATAAGAGAGGCCTCAAAACTTTCCTATATATTCAATGCATTCTGATATCGATTATTTCATTCTTTATAATGCTGAATCTAACCAAGAAAACACCTCAGACAACATTATAGCAGAACCAAAAGAAATTATAGTAACAGAAGAAAATCAAAGTGTCCAAATTCATGAGATTTCAGATACTCAAGATGCCCTAGATACTTTAGTCAAAGAAGATTTTATTCCCCCAGATAGTAAGAATTATGAACATGAAATTCTATGGCATCTTGAATTCGATGGGTCAGTAAACAAACTAGGTGCAAGAGCAGGAGTATGGATTTACAACTTAGAAAATGATCATTTCGAGGGTCATGCTTGCAGATTGAAATTTAAATGTACAAACAACATGGCCGAATATGAAGCACTTATGTTAGGTCTAAAATTGGTCAAAACGTTAGGAGCCATAAGAGTCTCTATTATGGGAGATTTCGAGTTGGTAATAAAACAAATTACCATTGTTTATATAACAAGGGATCCTAGGTTAGCATTTTATAGAGGAACAATTGTAGAAATACTAAATACTCTTTTAGAAACCAAACTTGTTGTTATTCCAAGAAAACGCAATATGCAAGCTCATAGTTTAGCGATCTTTGCTAGTACTTGCAAGTTTCCATTTCAGCCCAACCATCAATACACTGCTGAGGTTAGGCATAGACCTACTATTCTTGACAACTTAAAGAACTGGCAAGTGTTCGATAATGATCAACAAATTAACAATTTTCTAACTTTAGATGATGAATTTGTAAATAGCAACATAGAAATAGACATAACATTAGATTTTGATTACACCGATGAAGTAAAAATTAACAAAGTAGAAGATGAAAAGATAGATCATTTCCATCCCAAAAAGTTTACAAAATCAGATATTTGAAACCTAAATCAAATGAAAATTGATGAAACAATCAATGAAGAATCTGAAGTCACCAATCTCAAAGACAATTTTTTGCCCAAAGGGTTAACTCCTTTGGAGGATTTATTTGATTCAAATGATGTCCCTAAAAAGCCGAAAATGGAACCCTTAAAATCAAACATTGAGGAATGTAACATAGGCTCTGAAGAAGATCCCAAAATGATAAAATTTTCAAAGTCTTTACCTCCCAATGAAAAAGTGAAATACATAGAATTGCTAAAGGAATTCCAAGATGTTTTTGCCTGGAATTATGAGGACCTTTAAGTCCTATAATACCAACATAATACAACACACCATTCCATTAAAAGAAGACCAGAATCCTTTTAGACATAAGCTTAGAAGGATTAACCTCGTTCTATTACCTTCTATCAAAAAGGAGATTAAAAGAATGTATGAAGCTAAGATTATTGTACCGATTAGATTCTCAGACTGAATTTCTAATTTTGTACCTACAAGAAAGAAATCTGGCGAAATTAGACTGTGTTGACCTTAGGAATTTAAATAAAGTTTAACTCAAGGATAACTACCCTCTTCCTAAAATGGATCACATATTACAGAGGGTAGTAGGTTCAACCAGAATCTCACTACTATATGTGTTTTCTAGTTATAACCAGATCCTAGTCCAGCCAGATGATCAGGAAAAAACTACATTCACCACTCCATGGGGCACCTTCATGTATGTGAAAATGCCTTTTGGGTTAAAAAACGTAGGGGCCACCTTTCAAAGAGAATTGGACATAGCCTTTGCTAAGGAAATCCATGAATTCCTAGTAATATACCTAGATGATATCACAGTATTCCTTAAATCAGGTCAACAACATCTGGATCACCTTAGGCAGGTCTTCACTAGGTGTAGGAAGTATGGAATTTCTCTGAATCCTAAAAAATATTTATTTGGGTTGGAAGAAGGAAAATTACTAGGCCACATAATCTCCAAAGATGGTATCCAGATTGACCCAACAAGAATTGAAGACATTTTGCAGATACCACATCTTAGGAACATCAGAGAACTACAAGCAGTTTTAGGTAAAATAAGCTTTTTGAGAAGATTTATCTCTAATTTAGCTGAACTAATTAGATTACTAAACAACATGTTAAAGAAAGATTCAACTATTAAATGGACTCTAGAGGCTAAAAGGTCATTTGAAGATATAAAGCTAGCCTTAACACAAACACCGGTCCTCATCAGTCTGATGTTTGATAGGGATTGCATTATTTTTTCTTTCGCCTAAGAACATACAATTGTTGCAGTCCTACTGCAGAAAAATGATCAGGGTTTTGAACAACCAATAGCCTTCTTTAGTAAAGCCCTGAGAGATGCACCTTTAAATTATAATATAATGGAAAAGCAAGCTTTTGCTCTAGTTAAAACTATTAAAGATCTCAGGGTTTATATCCTGTACTTTCATATAGTAGCTTATGTTCCCAACGCTGTAGTCAAAGACATTCTACCACAGGATGGACTAGATGGAAAGAGAGGGAAGTGGATAGCTACCACCTTAGAATATGACTTAGAAATTAAACCTACAAAATTGATCAAAGGCCAAGGTTTAGCCAAGCTCATGGTTGAATCAAACTGTCAAGCCCTAGACATAAATTTCGTTGCAGAATTGGATAACGAAGATGAGATGGTGACTCCACAGATTAGCCAGGCCTTTACAGATTCACCATGGTATGTTGACATTATATATGTTCTACAAAACCTTCAAGCTCCTCCTGAGTTGTCTAGAACTAAAAGTAGGTTCTTAAAAATGAAATCTTTGAAGTTTTGCATAATTGACAATGCTTTATTTTAGAAAAATCATGAAGGCATCCTTCTTAATTGTTTATTAAAGGAAGATTTTGACAAATATTACAGGAGTTTCAAGCAGGTGAATGTGGGGGACATCTTTACTAGAAGACCACAACTGATAAGATCTTAAGAGTTGGTTTTTACTGGCCCACTCTGTTTTCTGATGTGAAGAAATTTGTAACCTCATGCCACAAATGTCAGATTTTTTAAGGAAAAAGAAAAATATTGCCATTACCTTTGAATCCTATATCTACTGAAACGCCATTTCAACGGTGGGGTCTTGACTTCAGTGGTGAAATTCATGCCCCTTCCTCTGCCCAACATAAATGGATATTGACTGCCATAGATTATTTTACAAAATGTATAGAAGCCATACCCTCAAGACAAGCTACTGATACTGTCATAATAGGCTTCCTTAAGGCCAACATTCTGTCAAGATTTGGTTTCCCCACCAAAATAATCATAGACAATGTAGCAGCGTTTAAATAAAAAAGGATGATTGATTTCTGCAATAAATATCATATAACCCTGGGTCACTCCACAACCTATTATCCCCAAGGAAATGGACTAGAAGAGTCTTCCAACAAAAGCTTAGTGAATATCATCAAAAAATTGTTGGAAGATAAGAAGAAAACCTAGAATAAGAAGTTAGTAAATTCCTTGTGGGCAGATAGGCTGACCACTAAGAAATCCATTGGTACCATTCCTTACCAGCTAGTCTATGGAATGGAGGTTGTTTTCCCATCTTCCTTGGGAACACCAGTAATGAAATTTCTCTAAGAAGCACAGGTTGAGCCAAATGACATTCATAGGAGGATCAGTCAGACAATTCACTTGCAACAAACCAAGGAAGAAGTGTATATCAGATCCCAAATTGTGCAGGAGAGAATCAAGAAATATTTTGACAAAAGGACCAAGGCAAAAGATTTCTATCTAGGAGATAAAGTTTTGAAATGGGTCTCAAGAAGGGAGGATAAAGGTAAACATGGTAAGTTTGACTTCCTATGGAAAGACCCTTACATCATTTATGCTTCTAAGGGTAATAATGCTTATTTCCTCAAAGAATTAGATGGTGTAGAAGTAGAGGGAGGACCAATTAATGGTCGAATGCTTAAGCACTACATAGATCCCAATCACTAATTTCACTCATCACTTGTACATATTCTATTTTTCACAAAGTTTAGTGTGGATTGGATAGTAAATTTTGGAGTTGAAGCCCAAAGAGAATTCCCTAAGCTTCAAAAGTTTCACTATCATAAATATCAATAAAGCAACAAAGTAAAAGGGAAAGTTGCAGAGTTAAAATCAAAGTAATTCAGAAGGCCATTGATGTACTAGTTCTTGACATTTCACTAGGAAATTCCATCCCCAAGTGGAGCCACTATTATGTTCCTATACCAATAGGAGTCATAATTTTTGAATGGCTGAGGTAAAATTTGTAATATGTGCATACCTTTGCTTTCTGCAAATGTTTTCCATATTCAAAAAAAAAAAAAAAAAATGTAAAGAAGGTAGGTCCTAAAATAAAAACCAAAGGACAAAAAGAGTAAAGAAAAAGGTCAAAAAATATGAAAATATGAACCCCAAAAACAAAAAGACCATGAAAGTGTGCAAGTCCAAATGCCACTACTATTTACTTTTCTGATTAATAATGATTGTGTGCAACTTGTTACTCATGCCACAATCCATGGTAATCAAACAATTTAATCTTGGTTATTCCATGTTTTGATTTTCACGTTTATAGATAGAGAATAAAATCTTACCAAACTGTTTAATCTTGGCAGATAAGTAGATAGGTAGAGTTAATAAAATGAGCTCAACTATTTAATCTAAGTCCTTGGATGTAATAAGGATAGACTTAGATAGATTTCTATTGTACAACAAAAGAAAAATGTTTTGATAAGGGTTTGCCAGCTTAAGTGCACCCTAATAAAGAGTAGAGAAAATGGTAGGATGAGTAGATGGGTAAGTAGTTGAATGGTTGTATAATTGTGATGATTGATTAAACAAAATCATATCATTTAACTTCATCACCAAATTTCTAAAGTATGGATGATAATTGAGCATTTACACAAAGTCAAGTGATTAATTTCCCCATTCATTTCACTCTTAATTTTACTAATTTCCCATAAGCAAAGTCAAAAGTACCTAAAAGCTTAAGTTAAAGGGGCTTAGAGCATTTCTCTTACTTCTGGAGGGACCGGACCCTCGACCCAATAACTTATAGGTCCTAAGTACTAAAATCCCCCTCACAAACATTCACGCCCTTCAATTCGTTCATTTTCCCCTAAAAAAACCCTTTTCCTAAGGTAAAACCACCATTTGCCTAGGGAAAGTAATCACCCCCAAGCAAACCCCTTTTTCCACAAAAACCCACAAATGCACATTTAGCCTAAGTTATAATGTTCCATGTGAAAAATAAATAAATTTAAAAACACATTATACTTAACACACTTTGTTTTTCCACCTTCATTTCATATTAACTTCTAACTTTATGTATTAAATCCCAAAAATACCCCTTTCCAGTATATTTTATTAAACCCCTTTAATTTTAATATCCCATCCTCGAAGTTCGAAACATAAACTTCATTAATAAACTGATTAATGGGTTAATTAATTCGACCAACGACTAATTAATAACCAAGACCCACCGCCAAATAAAAGAGATTAATTAATCAATCAATGATTAATTAATAATTTGTCCCCACCAATGAAATCAATCCTGACATCATTAAACCTCCATAATCCTTCATTAATTAAATCTCGCCACATAAAAACCATGTTGGGCCCCTCCATTAAACTTCATATCAAATCATCACCCCGATCACTATACGATCTGACCCCTTTTGATCCAACAGTCGATGCTTATATTGGGTAGCCTCCGAACGCCAACCTTTACTCCCCCGATATGGGTGGTTTCACTATTCACCCTGCTGCTACGTGGAGCTCGATGAATGGCATCGGGCAGTCTCCCACCAAAACCACTTTAGCCCAAAATCAGTGCGATACGATCCCACTTACCACTTGCCACTAAACGACAAAACATCGCATCCCCCCACTTAACGCCAAGTGTCCTTTTCCTAGTGTACCCGCCAAAATAGTTCACTTTAAGAATAAAACTAAAAAACTCATTATTTTTTGTTTTATCGTGAAAGAGAACGCTTAGACCTCCATGCAAGCACCAGAGTACATGCAACCCTCAACCCACGTCCAACTACCAACCTGTTGAAGCTGCTGAAACTCCAGACCACCTTTCAGTCGCGTGCGCTTCTTGTAAACAGTGCACAGTCGCTCGTCACTCCATTCAAAGTCAAAACTAGGTATTTACCCAAATTCACTGAAAAACCCTATTTTATTCCGAAACCTAGACTCAATTGCTTCAAATTACTAAGTAATTGAGTAAAATAGTTGCCCAGTGACTCCAAAATACTCTGAATTAGACCAACTTTCCCCAATTTCACTAAAAACCCTTCGCCCCCGTCCTTGAATCCACAAGAACCAAGGATGGTTGCCCCAATTACATTGAATGTCCTGCCCATTTCTACTCCTCACGGGGATTTAGACCATCTCCCACTAGCAGATAAAGATTTTCAGATTAAAGATACCTCTGTCCAAGAATCCCCTTTGAAACTATATTGCAAGTATAGAGACCAGTACTTGAACCATGCAAACTACATAGGACTTTGGGAATTAGGTTTACCCAAATACCAGCTTCCCAGAGTTCATATCTTCCTAGAGATTATCCACTACTGCCATATGAACGAAAGTCCCAGCCAAAGGGCAGTGATGACCCCTGACCAGTCTGTATTGTTTACCATCATTGCTGAGTCCATAAATGAAATGATGCAGTTACAACCAAGCCAAAGCCTAAACCCTCTTTCTGTTGGATATTTTCTTAATAGATTCCCTACACTTTCCTCAATCAAACTTGCTCAATTATTCTAGACCTTCATTAGGGAATAACAATGCATTCCAAGGGACCCTCCCCCTTACATGTGGACTATATTCTCTGATCTTGGCCAAGACATCATAGAATTAATATCCAGTGTGTTAGGTCAAACCATAAGTGAATTTGTTGATGAGATTATCATAGTCTTTATGTCCATTTACTCTCTTGGACAACGCCCTGCAATCATATTTGACTATGCTAAGTTCATTGCTGATAAGATGCATGATCAATTCATGAGGATGGATAATGAAAGAGTGCTCAAATATTCTTCAGTTTTATATCTTCTTTTCCTGTATTATCAAGATGAAAAATTCCCAATCACACTCCAAAAGCTTGATACCAGAGGCAACCCTAGGTCGGTAGTCTTCTGGACTTCATTAATCCACCTATATGACTCTCAATATTCTTATACTGATTTCACAGATCTCTTTGTGCACCCAGTAACAACTATGTTACTAGGAAGCCCTCCCCCCAGAATCAGTGCAGATATTAGGAGAGTCCTATAGTTGTCCAAACAATATAGAGTGGGGGATTGGTACTTGTACCAAAACCACACTGAAATCAGAATATATGGATGTGAGCTGGCTCCCTACAACCTGCCCAAATACCTCCCTATGAGATTGTTTTCTGTAGAGTACTACAGGCAAATGATCAATTCAGATGAGGTGCATTTTGTGAAGGCCAAGAAGAAAGTTCAACTTAGGATAAATGATCAGCTTGGCCCATTTATATGTAACAATATGGAAGTAGGAAAGGAGGCAGAGGAAATCCTCCAAAAGATGAAACTGAAACAAAGTTTTATCTGGAGATATGACCCCTTAGAGTTCATTTGCAATAGGAGACAAAAAAACAAATTATCTCCTTACATCCACCACAGAATTCCTGAAACTGAACAATATGCTAATCTACTAGAATGGGTGTAAAACACTTTGATAGACCAAGATAGCACAAAATTTGTTGTCAATAATGTATTGATTGATTTAGAAAGAAATCTTGATGAAGATTCATTTGTACAGGTGCCAGCAGAGTCCCAATCTCAAAGGGAATCACAGGGACACAATGGGCAAATAATAGAGGAAAGACCTCAAGAGAAAGAACCATCAGAGTAGCCAGAGGAATCAGAACAACTAGAGATATCAGAAGAACTTGCTCAGCCAGAACATATCATGAGCAATCCTTCTATTTTACAGACTCCTCTAAATGAGGAGAGGAATCCTAAAAGAGATAGAGAGGAGGCCAATCCTTCTAGTAGACCTGTTGCCCAAACTTATGTCAAGAGGCAAAGGTTGAATCCATTTTTAGAATAGGAGTTTATTAAAGAAACAGCAGGAAATACAGGTGCAGAAAGAGTAGAAAGCAAGAATACCACTCCCTCAGAAGGTACACAAGAACCTTTCACCTCACAGGCTCAAATGCTAGAAAGGAAACAGAGCGTGGAAGTATCCTCCTTTAGAGCTCCAACTGGACAACGCCAAGACATCAGAGAGAAATATAAATAAATAATGGTGAAGAATGAAATATTGAAGCCCCAAAGTTATGCACATTACATGAAAATGGCTCCTACTAATTAGACAAGGCTAATGTTAGCCTTTAACGTGAAAGAAGGAAAAATGCAGATGACTTTTATGAATCCCACTACACAGTAGCCCAGGTCAATTGTAGATTATTTAAAGATAGACTTTGAAGTATTGGCAAAGGATATCCATCCTATTGACCAAATAGAATTACACAAGCAGACTGGGGAAATGGTTTACTCCACCTTGACCAATAAGGCTATTACAGCTCACCAACTCCAAAATTCACTGAATAGTATATCAGTGCAATTCCAGTTAGAGAAGGCCTCTTCACAGGCCAAAGATACCAGAATAAAGAACTTAGAGGACTTAGTCATAGAACTGGGGCATGATCCCAAAGATGTGAAAGCTGTAGAAAAGCTTACTAGAAAGAAAAATGTTGACATAGCTGCACTGAAAAAGTAGCTCAAGATTCCTCCTCTGCATCATCCTCAGACAGCTGAAGCGTTGGAAACTCAGAAGGAGGAAGAGCTTATGGACTTAGTCCTTAAGCTAAATGAACAACTAAAAGAAACAGAGAAAGAACTAGATAATTTGATATAGTATAAACAGAGTGAGTTGGCCACCACTCCTCAGACTGTAATTCCTACAATTTCTATAGCAGTACCCTCCACATTGGTTGCTTCATTAGCACCAATAGTTCCACCAGCTACTGCTCTTCCGGTTATAGGTACATCAACAAATGTAGTGACATCAATAGAAAAGACAGTTGAATTGGTAAAATCCATGGAGGAGATGACCATCCAGGCTACTGAGCTCAAAAAACTTAGAGAACAAGTGTCAAGTTTGGAAACTAATTGCAAACTTGCACAGATAAAATAGAAAGAAGAAGCTCAAAAGAATCAAAGAATGGGAGAGAGAATAAAAGTCCTTGAAAAGGACTTGACATTGCAACAACCACTTGGAGACATGAAGGAACTTATTTGGGCCAACATCATTGATTCCATCAATGATGTTTGGCCTTCTATTCAAGTAATTTTTGAACAAACTGAACTAGTAAAAGTAGCTACAAAAGAAATCCGCAAGACAATGGAAGAATTGGGAGATAAGCTTGAAGAAGCCAACCAATTGATAACATTCCTGAACAACAGAAACAAGTATCAATTTGATGAACTGGAAATAGAAGATAGAATAGGAGCAATCATAGAAATCAAGAAGGTTCTCACTGAGAGGAACCTTATGCTCAGTCTTGAGAAAAAATGCTAGAGTATCCAAGTAGACATTGATAGATTTATGACAAAGTATGATATTTTAAGAGAAAAGGAACTTCCCAGTCCTATGGTAATACATGAAAAGCTAATGACTGAAGATGATTATATTGAAAGACTAAACAAGCTGGCGAGAAGCCAAGCTAGTACTTCAAGCGTAAAATCTTTGCCCATTGGAAAGGTATTATATGATAGTCTGGAAAATCCATTTTTCATAGAGCATGAGGTAAAGCACTTGTTCACCAGCAGGCCAAATTTTTCTAGGTATATAGAAGCTGACGATATATATAGAAAAATGATAAGGATAAAATTACCTGACAGTGAATGGTGGATGAAACTAACAGATTTACTATAAAATTACTACAGTAAATCTACATGGTAAAACATGGCTACCAGGTAAAACATGTAAGACAGAGTCAAAGTAAAGTAGGTAAAGAGTATCAGTAGGTACAATACATAAAGTGAATCCATCACATAAGTATTAAGCAACTGAAAGAGACAAATATCAAATTACAACAGCCAACAAAATCACAATAAAAGGGACAGCAAGAAGACAGTTCTCCATCTGTCTCTATCTTCATGCTTGAAGATATTTTCGGTTTCCTATAATAATACTCATATTGTTATGAGATATTCTATAACAATTTTTGTATAAATACTTCACAAAATTAAGTAATTAGGGTGGATTAAAATACATTTCTGTAGACATTTTATATTGATCTAAGAAGCTATTGTACTCAAGACTGGACTGGTTTTGTTGGATCATGAAATAAAGCTAAGGACATTTCATTGGATTCTTGTGCACAGTTGGAACAAATAAGTATTATCTCTTCATGTTTAAATATTATTTTGTCTTCATGTTATAAATATTCATATGTGTCTCTTATGAAATCTGAAAAGTAAACAAGGAATGATATCTTAGAGTTAGCTTAAATGCTCTCTGTTTTAACTGTTTACTTTCTATATGTTTTCTACTAAACTATATTGGTCTGGGAATTCTTAATTGCTCCCTTACTTCCATAGTTTCCCCCCCTTGGTCCATAGTAAAGGATTCTTCATTTCCCTTTGCTACTGATTATCCTTATTTTGTTCATCTTAATCCCGATTAAGGATTCTTCATTGCCCTTTGCCCTGGTTAGGACTACCTCATCCATTTGAACCTGCAGATTTTCTTTTTGCTGTGCTAGCCTGCCCTATGAACTCTTACTTTAGTGATTGATCAGATCTAGTTAAGCCACTCTTTGATTGACTCCATAGCCCAATGGCCTGAATACTTGCTTTGCCCATTTGGTTTCTTAATTCCACCATCCAATCAAAACAAAACATCATGAGCACTAATAACTATCCTGAAATCCTACCCAAAACAAAGTTAAATTATAAAGAGAGAGCCCTCTCTGGACTTAACTTGGCTAGAACCCCAGTCTAAAAGATTATGTTTGTGGTTACCTAGGACTATTCCTTCTTTGATAACTTCTAGGGAAGACATCTGAGTGATAACACACTCTAACTGTCATAATATATCATTACAACTTGTTGTACCAACCCACTACCTAAACATAATCTCTATAAATATACTTCTTCTTTACTTGCATGAGTGGCACTATAGATTGTATTTTTCCCATCCAACTGATTGATCCTCCAAATAGGTTAAACAAATATCCACTTGTAGATATTCTATGATCTACATCTCTAGCCTAACATGCATAAAAAAAATCCATGCATGTCGAACACTTAGTCCAATCATGGACTTTCTTGGTAGAAAAATCCATATCTAGTAGTTCCATGCAAATACTAACTCTCTTCATTTCTATACAATGCTCCATCCCTAATTTTGACATATACCTACTCAATATCCTACTACATGTGCAATTCCTAGTCTATTATAGACAATTGCATACATCAGGCTTCCAAACACATTGGCATATGGAACATAAGACATGTCCTCCTCATATTCCTATGTCTTGGGACACTCAGATGTAGTTACTTTTACACCTACAGGAATAGGCACCTTTATTGATTTACATTCCTGCATATTAGAGCTATGCAAATTTTATATTTACATACTTATTCTGACGGAACCAAAGTTTCCTATTTACCCAATTTCTTTTAATTTCATTTCCCAAGATTAAATTTGCTACACCAAGATCCTTCTTGTCAATTTTAGAGGACAATTGAATTTTGATTTCCTTGATGTTTTCCTTGTCATTTCGAATTAGCAATATATCATCCACATACTATGGCCAAATAAATAATATGATCACCAACTAATTTTAAATATACATATAGATATTATCTACACCTTGTGAAGCCAAGTCCCAGTATATAAGTATCAAAATTTTGATACCACATCCTTGGTGATTTCTTTAACCCATATAGATATTTTTTAAGCCTGCATTCTAGTTCTTTCTTTGCTTTCATAGTAAAGCCTTTTGGTTGCTTCATGTAGGTTTCTTCTGCCATATCCACATGTAAGAATGTTTTCTTCACATTCATCTATTCTACTTCAAAATCAAAACCAACAACAACAAATAAAATAAATATAATAGAAGTTAACCTGGCCAAATGAGAAAATATATCACTAAATTCAATTCCCTCTACCTGGGAATAACCCTTTACTACTAACTAAGGCTTGTATTTATCCACTATGCTTTCTACATTCAACCCCTTTTAAACAATGATTTTCTACCAATGGGATTTCTTTCATCCAACAACTCCACTAGATCCCAAGATTTATCATTTTTTAAGGATGTCATTTCTTCAAGCATGGCCTTTTTCTTTAAGTTTTCAATCCTTTGGATCCAATGCCTCCCTAACAGTTCTAGTATCATCATCAATAATAAACAAAGAAAAAATTGAATGGAAATTGGGTGGAGTATACCTTTCTTCCTACCTTCTTTTCGAATCAATATCCTTAATATTTGAGTATATGCTTCTTCATCTTTTGATTCATGATTTTTTCGTAGAGTGTGATTCATCATCCTTCATTTCAAACATTGTCTTTTCAAGTTCCTTATCCCTTGGCAGGAGTTCCTTTTTAAAAATATCTCTAACTTCTCTAAATACCACATCTCAACTATGCACAAACTTCTTAGTTTTTGGGTTCCAAACCTTATAACCATTATAACCATATTTATATCCAATATAAATACACCTTTCAACTTTGTTATCTACCTTAATCCTATTCTCCTTTGGAAAATGTACATAATCATCACAACCAAATACCTGATGATGTTTAAGAGAATGTTTCTTACCAATCCATACCTCATGTGGATTTTTTTCATCCACCGCTGATGAAGGCGATCTATTTACTAGATAACATGTAGTGTCCACTACCTCTATCCATAATTCATGTCCTAACACAACACCATTGAGGATGCTCCTTGCTTTCTCCATTAGTGTCCTATTCATCCTTTCTTCATCTCCATTCTACTAAGGTGTGTATGGACTAATTTTCTACCTTGTTATACTGCTCTTCTTACAAAATCCTTCAAATTCATTCCCAAATATTTCTCTACCATTTTCTATCCTCGACACCTTAATTTACTTCTCTGTCCCATTTTCAAGAAGATCCTTGAACTCTTTGAAGTTATAAAAGACTTTTGATTTCTTCACAACGAAATAAATCCATGTATTCCTTGAAAACTCATCTATAAATGAAACATAGTACACATATTTACCCAGTTATGGAACTGACATAGGTCCAAACATATCATTATGTACCAACTATATATTCCCTCTAGCCTTGTAGAACCAAAGGATAATCTTACCCGATTCTTCTTCCCATATAAATAATGTTTGTAGAAATCAAAATCAAGAGAGAAATTATACATACCTTCTACCATACAATTACCGTATATTACTTGAAGACACTTTTCTCTAATATGTCTTCATCTTTGATATCACAACATGGTCTTTTCTCTGGAAGTTGTAAGATTTTTTCCTTGTTCTCCTCCACTCTCAATAATAATGGAGCTATTGCACCCATCACTAATAGTTCTTCCCAACATCATATAAAAATTTTGAATTTGAACTCCCCTCAACGATATTATTTCTCCTTAAACCATCCTGCAATTATCCTTTTCAAACACTATTCTTACACTTGTATCATTCATCTTGCTAATAATAATCAAATCTCTATATAATATTGGGATGTGCAAAGCTACCAGGAAGTATTCAAATTCTTCCACCCATTATCTTCAACTTGAATTTTCCTCATCCTATTATTTTGGTTGTCGATTCATCTCCTAAGAATACATCACCACAATTGAAACTTTCATACTTGCAAAACCCCTCTATGTGAGGAGTCATATGAAAGGATGTGCTTTCATTGACCAACCATGCCTCATGATCCACATGTGTAGTTGAAGAAGACAAGGTGAAAATGTGAATATGGTTTGCATTTTTTGGCAAGCACATAGGCTTGGGGGTGAACAAAGGCATGTTGATCGAGCATTTTTTAAGCGCTCAATCAAGCAATATTATAGCCCATGATCGAGCCATTTGAGGGCTTAAATATTAATCAATCAAGCTATAAAACAAAACCTCGATCAAGCTCTTATGTAACCCATGGTTACCTAGGAACTAGATTGGGTGGCTTGTTGGTTTTGGCAAGATATTTGAAAGTGGAGCTCAATTGAGCTATAAGCTCCATCAAGATCTTTTAAATTATTAAAATTATAGAAAAAGGTCTCTATCAAGCTATATGCTCAATTGAGCTATTTTAAATTGTTAAATTATCAATTAATACTTGATTGTTGGCGGGGGTTAATCATTAAAAAAGCTTAATTGAGTTATAGCTGGATCTAGCTATCATAGCTCAATCTAACTTTTAACTCCTAGTGAAAACAAGGGATCAATCAAGAGTTTTCTCGATTGAGAGATTTTATTTAACCTTGTAAGAAGCTCAATCGAGGGTTTGTTAAAATCTCGATCGACCTGTTTCAAGCTTTACCTAAAGTGCTTGATCAAGCTATTGAGGGCCTACAAAATAAGGGTTTTAGCTCCCCTTCTATAGATTTCTCTACAAAACCATCTTGTAGCATGGTGAAATTAAGGCAATATTTTTCATTAGGTGGCAGAGTTAATCACGTTGGATTCACGAAGGAATCCTCTATCCAAGGGAATATGATTTTGAAATTGTTGAATTCATATGAAATTTTTCATCTAATTCTTTTAAACCTTATGCTTGAAAGTTTTTTGGACAATTTCAGAGGGGTTGAATGAAAAGTCAATAACCTAAAATATACAAAATGAAAAAATTTCAAAAAATTGCATCATCTTCATTTATGAGTACTCTTCAAAAGGGTAGTCCTGGTTTTTGCATTTATTTAAATGGTAAAAATAAATCGTTCACAAACATGTGTTTGAAAAATGCAATTCAAATATTAATTTACCAACTTTGAAAAATAATAAAAAAATATAATTTTGCATAAAAAATAAAGTTTCAATATGCATAAATTAGTCTTTTTGTGTAGGTCATGGTTGTTTATACACGCACACACACACATAGTTAAATTATACATTTTAGACTAAGTTATTGCACATGAACACACACATACGTCTTAATATGTGCAAAAAATTGCAAAAACAAGCATTTAATTTAATGGAAAACTGGCATATTATATAACACTGATATTTTTTGCAAAAAAATCTCATTAAGACAACAACATAATTCTCCAAAAAATGTCTTTTTACTCCCAAAAAAATTCACAAAGATTATTTGAATTATGAGGGCTTCAATTTGATAAAAGGGTAAAATTTTGAAATTTCATCACCACATTTGGCCCAAAAGTGTAAACCATCTTCACATTTTCACCCACCAAGTACACATCCCCTCCATCTGAGGAGGTTTTAACTTCTACTAAAGGAAAATATTTAGATTCCTTCCTTTTCTTATGAATTTTAGGTATACAATATTTCTTTTAATTCCCTTCTTTTACACATCTCTAACATACCTTTACGAACTTTCTTGGAGATTTAGGTCTCCCACTTGAGGACTTATTTTTATTTCTATTATGGGAGCATCCTCTTACAGATAAGGCATCTTCTTTTTTTATTTCCATGTAGTTCCATCTCATATCCTTTTATAACAAGGATGAGACTATTTCATCGAACTTTAAAGTAGTTGCATTTCTACCTATGGAAACAACCAAAATATCCCATGAGCTTGGTAGAAAAAATAACAATCTGATGCATTTTTCTTCATATGAAATATTAATATCAACAAACAATAACTAACTTTTCATATTATTGAAGGCATTTAGATGCTCTGTCACTAAGTATCTGTCCTTCATCGTCAAGTTATACAAGCCCTTCCATAGGAAAAATTTGTTCACTATGGACTTAGATTGATACCAATCCCCTAACATCTCCCACAAAGCCTTCACTATAACTTCTCTAAAATAGTTAGTAATACTGAAAATGAGAGACACAATTATATTTTGTTCTTTTCCTTTCGATCAAACTTGGCCCATTCTTCTATTAACATCCATGTTGGTGTAGTACCCATATCCATAGTGACCCACTGATCTTTGTCCACAAACAAATATTCCATTTTGAGTTTCCACAACTTGAAACTCTTCCTGTCGAATTTCCCTATCTCTATCTAAGATCTTTGAACTACTCACCATTTCCTTTTCACTACAAGAATCACTTCTACATATTTCCCATTGTAACAGGGTCTAACACATGCCCGAGCCAAACCCATTAGCTGCAAAGGTCTCTCCTTGAAGCAAAAACTTTTTTGATACAAAATGTAGGTTTTAACCATATACAATTTAATTACTACAAGCTAATTCCTAATTAAAATAGAAAAGATGCAGTGGAAAACACACATTAACATAGATATTTTATCTTGGAAACCTAAAACTAGGAAAACTAATAACATATATATGCTATACAATATTACATTAAATGTATAACCTGTGGCACTCATGAACCACCAATCTATTTACCTTAGATTAGAATACAACAATATTTCTTTAACCAAAACTACAAAATCATGGAAAAACCACCATGTGCCATAAAAATACTTTTAGCAAAAATAACATACCAAAAATGAATGCAAAATTGCCCCCATTTTTTTTTTGAGGCATTATCCCTAAACCCATGTGCAAGGAGTCTTCCACACGACTGTAAATACCCCAAATGGGAGAGGGTAGTTCCCCCCTCGCTATGCTTGATGCAACATATAATACATGGGGATAATCATGCAAAGGATATAACACATGTCCAACACACACACACACACACACACACACACACAAAATGTAGCGGTAGGAATGAAGAAATATATTCAAATTTTGTAAGAGAATTTCATGGTTTCCAAAGAAATAAAGGAGATATAGTAAAGTATCCATGGTTACTTCATCCATTACACATACTTAACTATATATGGAAAGAGATGTTAGTGGACTTCATTATGGGTTTACCAAAATCTAAAGTTAAGGTTATCACTTTTATGGTTGTTAATAGACTCACGCAAGATGCACATTTTTGTGGATTTCAAAGTACTTATATAACAAGTCAAGTAAAAGAAGTGTTCATGAATGAAATTCATAGACTTTGTGGTTTTCTAAAAGAAAGAGTAAGTGATAGAGGCCCAACATTCATAGGAAAATTTTGGAAAGAATTATGGAATAGTGGTGGAATAACACTAACTATGACTCTGATGTATCATCCACAAATAGATGGTCAAATAGAATTAATTGACAAATGTTTAGAGGGATATCCAAATGTTATAATATAGACAAGAAATCTCAAGAGATGAAGTGGTTCCTTTGGTAAAATGGTGGTATAATACCATCTATCACACATCTACTAAAATGTCCCCATTTGAGGCCCTTTACAAATTTTTGAATCCTAGTATCTCATGCTTTTTACAAGATGAATCGAAAATACAAATATAATGATTAAAAAAGAAGAATATTAAGAGACTTTGACAATTTTTAAGTGAAACCTTCAAATGGCACAAAATAGGATGCAGAAACAAACAAATCAACATTAAAGTGAAAGACAATTGAGGATGGTGATTGGGTACTTTTAAGACTACAACCTTATAAGAAATCTACACTGAAGCACAAGAAGGATAGGAAATTAGCTCCAAATTTTATGGACCGCACAAGATTTTTCACAAGATTGAAAGAATGGAATGACTTAGATTTCCTCCTCACATTCATAAGGCTTTTCATGTATCTTTCCCAAAAAACAGTTTTGGGACAAACTATGCTAGTTCAAACATAACTTCTAGAATTAGATGAAGAATAAAAATTGATTCTTGAACCAAAAAAATATATAGATCAGTGTTCTATATCTCTTTGGAATATAACCATTATGGAGTACTTAATCAAGTAGAAAAATTTGCCTCTAAAATAAGCTACATGAGAAAATAAGATAAAAACACCTTAAATTACAAAATTTGACTCTAACAAAAATTCATTATTAATTTTTAAGTTATAATTAAACTAACCTAGTATCCTATTTAAAATAAAGAAATTCATTTATATAAACCACTTATTTTGTCTCATGCACATGATTCATTATAAGATATTTTAATTCATCACAACAATATATATATATATTATAATATTTAACATATAATATTGCTTTACCTATTTTTCAATATATAATAAATATAGTCTGAAAATTACCCAGTCAAATGTCTCGTGGATACCATGCAATTATGAGAAATAAACAAAATAAATGACTAACCTTATTTCACCGGTTCCATTATTATGGTTCCCACTTAAATGACACATTATTGAGAAAACATTGATGTGGGGTTAGTTAAGTCGAGAAGGATGGAAATATGTGCATGTAAAGGAAACTAACAAAAAGATGCTTGTTGTGCTGCTAGAAGCAACAACGTACGATATGCATGAATGGTGGGTTTTACTTTGGAATACTTCTAGAAGAATGGATGTATCATATTCATGAATCAATGCAAATGCAACTCTCGAAAGTGAAACACATACAAAGAATGTTGAAACCATTTCGTGACTGCATTTCCTTTCCATTCATCATAGAATCATACTTGAGTATGGCTATTTTGATGTTGCCTCTCCATAATTTCCTTCCCCGAAATGATTCAAATTATATTTATTATTTAAATTTTTTAGTTTGTTTTATTTTACTATCATTATTATTGAACAGCCAGATTATTATTTTATTCAAAATGGTCCTTGCTAATTATGAAAAATCAAATCATTTTGATAAATTTGATTATCATTATTACTCAAATATATATTAATTTTATATATTTATTATATATATAATTGTTCTTAAAATATATGACTTTTTATAATATATTTTAAAAATTTATTAAATTTTATTATTTTATTGATGTTATTTTATCGATATTTTTCTTTTAAAATAATATCAATTATTTGTTTCCCTAGAAAAATATGTACCTTTTCATTATATAGAAAAATTACATATTGTAGATGTTGTTGCATATGCTGTAACGAGTCACTGTGGACTATATACAAAGTAACTTGCTATGAACTGTTTCAGATACACCCTGCAGGGCGATTTGCTATAATCTACTGTGAAAATACCTGTAGTATTTCTAGTTTAGCCCTGTACATAAGCCACGTAGGACCCTTTCAAAAATTTCCTGAAATTTCCAAAAAGTTTTTGTTTTTTCAAAAAATTTACAAAAACCAAATAAAAGATCAAGGACCAAAGTCCCTTAGATAATGTGGATCTATATATGGCCGATGATAATACTGATATTCATTTGTCTCTCTCTGCTCGGTTATCACCCATTCGCCTCTGGGCAATAACGCGGCCTCCTTGGATAATTTGTCAGCATCGCCATTATGTTCCCTATAGATATGAGTGCAAGAGATATTGTTAAATTCTGCCTTGAAAATATTTACTTCGTTTAAAATGTTGCTGAGTGTGTGTATGTGACACGCAGAAATGCCATTAAACCAATTTATAATAATTTTTGAGTCCCCAAATATATTTAATATGTTGCACTGGTGTCCCAAGGAGAAATGCAATAAGTGGCGCAAGGTAATGAGCTCAACATAATTATTGGTTCCAGCTCCTCGTCCCATCTTGACTTTATAGAAGTGTTGATCACTGATATACAGGATGAAACCACCACCACATCCCTGTTGGTTTGCAGCTCGTCAATGAAAGCCCAAGGAGTATTTTTGTCTGTACAAGGAGGAGGATGTGGACGACGCTCTCTAGGAGGCGGAGGGTCAGGCAATTCCTTGAAGGCAGATATAATGCCAGCCTCAATTTGTGGCCAATGTGTTGGTCTATTATCGAAGATGAGACGGTTTTGGGCCTTCCATATATACCAATTGACCAGCAAGGGGAGGTTCTGAAGATTTGATCCCTTGTGTCTATTGGTCCAATCATCCCATGCGCTATCCAAATCATTTCCATCCCATTGCCCTGTGTATTGGATAGTGGAATAATATCAATTATCTATTATAATAATAAGAAGTAATTTAATAGGATTGATGAAAAGGAATGATGGAATTTTTTTTAACTATGTATTCTTGTAAATCATATTTTTTTATGTATATATAAAATTTATAGTAGTTTTTTATAAAAAATATTTAATGTTTTAAAAAATTATGTGATTAAAAAATATTAGTAATTTTTAATGTAAAATAATTTATTTTATATATTAGATGATTTTATTGTGAGGAAAAAAAAAAAAATTGGTAAAAAAAGTTTTAACAAAAAATATAAGAAAAACTAGTTCATAAGTGAATTTTAATCTCTAAAATTCCCAAAAAAAAAATAGAGCCTATATCTTGATTAAAATAGCATGGATATAAAGAGTCACACTATTTGAGCTAGAACCATATACATATACACATACATTTATGTGTATACCATATACATACATTCACATATACATTTGTGTGTATTTTAAAACTTATCTTTATATTCTCTTTGGGTGTCAATTACACAATGTGAGATTTTCTTTTATAAGTTTATCATTTTTCAAGTCATGCAAAGTTATAATTTGATCTAATTTTTTTTTTTTTTTTTAATTTAAGTAATATTACTGGTAATTGAAATTTACAAAAATAAGAGCTGTTTTAAGGCCCCAAAATCCTATTATTAAATATAAAAAAATAATTTTTCCAAATCATATTTTATTAAATTGAAAAAATGGAAATTGAATTTAATTTACTTATTTAAAAATAATTATCAAATTATAATTAAATATTTTTTTTATTATTTGTATAAAGAAAATTCAAAACTTCTAAATTTTATTGAAATTCATTTAAAAAACAATATTTAAGAAAATGAAGTCCACTAGGTTTTGGATAAACGATGGTTGAGTGCTACATAATAAATTTTCATACATATTTATCCTATGAATTCCCAGTTATCCCCTTAAAAAAAGTCATACAATCAAAAATAGATGAGGAGTCCATCATAGTAGACCATACAAGGAATGAGGATAGGGTTATGTATGAAGTTATTAGGATAATGATAGAAGGGCGTTATTGTCCAAAATAAGTTCATGGTGTATCATTCAACTTGGTTGATGAGTCTAAATGTGAGAAATTGAATAGATGCACAGAATGTTGAAACAATTTTGTGAATGGACTATAACGCGTTTTTCCTTTCACTGGACTGAGTTTCTCCACCCATTTCCATCCATCAAAGAATCTTTCTGGAAGATGGTTACATGTTAAACACTTTCCTTCAATCATTTCCATCCATTCAAAAATCCCTGTAGGATACGTCGACTCATAATTTGGTTTCACTTTTAAAGCAGTGTCCTTTAATTAATTAATTAAGTTATTTTTTAAATAAAATATTATTTTAACATTAATATAAATTACTTTAAGGAAAACATTAAACATTTAGTTAGTTAAAAAATTGTAAGTAAATTTTTTACCTTAATTTGATATAAGTGGGTAAATAATTTTGTTTGGTGTTGATTTAGATGAAGAATTAAGTGAAGTACACTGGAATTAAAAAGAATATCCAAAAATAGTTAGTTCAAATAAAAATGTTTTTTATACAATTAAATTTGATGAAAATGTTTTTTTATTATAATTTATACTTGTCAATATAATTTCTTAATATTTTAATAAATTTATTTTTAAATAATAAACTTATTAATTAGGAAATATTTTATATATTTATATAATGTTATTGGATTAATTATTCTTATTTCATTATCATATAGTATATAATAAAGAGAAGGTTATTTATTTATTAGTGATACGGGATTCTTCAACTCCTTTTTTCGTACTTCAATATTTTTGGTTTTATTAATCTTGATTGTTGAATAGAATACTACATGCGCTAGCATTTCGATAGATTTTTTCCATGTTTCACCACTGTATAATTGAGCATGGGTGATGATAGGGTTGTAATAAACCCTCAATGACTTGTTAGGAAAGAAATTTACAATATAGATCAAATGATGGCGATTTAAGGATTATTACGTTAGCTATTTTTAAATATATTTTTGCAAAGGGTGTAATAACAAGTGTAGTGTTGTCATTACTCTTTTCTTTATAATGTTATCTTAAAAGAGTAACTTGCCCATCATCATATATAGAATTTCCCAATATATTGAGCTTTTAACATTGGCATGTGATCATCACTATATTTTGGACTCATGGTAAAAGTTTTTAGCATTATTAAGAGGTGATTTTAAAAACAATTAAATGGGCCTTGACTTATGGCCAGCCAAATGGTTATGGAGATTTTAAATGTAGTGTTTAGGGAATTGTAAAGATAACAATAGTCATTTTGATAATTAAGGTTAGGGTGGTTTATTAGATGTTAAAGGGTGATGGGTTATGTGTAAGCTTATATTTTAAGGATAATAGTGTGTTAATTCATTAGCATGTTAATGTTTTTTTAATGTGTGTAATAGTTTAATATAACTACTATGAAGAGTATTACTAGTGAATTATTCTTTTTTAATCAAATAAATAGTTAAAATATATTTGAGGATTTGAATAAATTTAGTGACTGAATAATATTACAATTTGTGAAATATTAAGTATTTATAAATTTTTTATTTTATTGATGATTAGTTGATAGTTTAAATTAGTGTTTTATAAATAGATTGTATAGTATTTTATCTAGTTCTACCACATATTTTATTGGTCTTCATTAAAGAAGGACCCTAGCAATTGATTTGTTTATTGACTACAATTAGTTTCCCATTGATTAATGCAAGTTATAATGTTTAACTTGAAAAAGTAAATATTTATTTTACAATATTATTGAAAGAAAAATTAAACATTTGATTGGACCATAATTTGAAGGCCTTATTGCAGCCTCTGTACAATACAATGCCATGTGGATAATCATATCGATGCAGTTGCAATATTTATGACATGATTTTTAGATCTTTGTGCAATGATTTTTCATTTACTTCCCACTATAATTTGAGCAATTATTTGCATAAAAATGGATAGGAACAACATGTAAATAAATATACTTACTGAAGGTTATTGCCCACCATTATTTTTGTGTTCTTCAACATTTTAACATAATATGCACTCGACTACCCTACCTTGCAACACTTGTTTTAGTAGGGAAACCATATAAATTAAATGTTTGGTAAATGACA
>APFE031543548.1:172775-183390 GCA_000404065.3 Pinus taeda
GATAGAATACATTCTTATTTGTCTATTTCTATTGAAAATTTAAAAGAAATATGAAATAACGAAAAATATAAATATAATATTGTTATTTAAGTGAAAAATAATTTATTTAATATCGAATTAGTATGATATTCTAACAAGTCCATGATTAGAACAGATTTAGATTTAAATTTAGCGTCTTTGAGTATGATATAGTAATTAACACACTTCGTTTAATCAAATATAATAATAAATAATCATGTTACACTAAGTTTAAAACTTTTATGAATAATGATTTGCGAAAGTGTTTGTTTTGGGATACATCGTTTTAATGATTTTTTTTTTCCCTTTTTCATTTTAGAATAATTTTCAATAATTTCAATATATATTTTATTTTGTCTTTCGTATTGATTATAAATTATTTTTCAAATTGTTATTAAAAGATATTTTCTCTATACATTCAAATAATAATATACATTGATACAAATAATTAATAAAAATATTATACTTGAATGAATTCCCATTTATTGGGTTAAAAAATAAAGATAATATAATGAAATAAGTATAATAGCAATAAAATTAGGTTAATAAATATTTATATTTATGGCTTAAACATAGTTAAAAGTAGTGTATTAAAAGAGGCACATTACAATGGAGAATCTATACGTTTTTGAAATGTTTTATCACATGTAATTTATGGGCTCTAATATCACTACCACCAAAACCATGTGCTCAAAACCACCATTATGGATCTAATAACTTTGACTATTTCATCAGTCAAGTTTATCCTAATATTCTCTCCTTCTATATCACCTAGGTCTACTTCAATACTTTACCTAACTAGGTCTTAGATCTATATTCTTACGTACATGTAATTTACAAATTAGATCTATATGCTTATGTATATGTTAACAAATTTTATGTATAAAGTAAATTTTTATTTTCCCTTGGCTCTCATACTACTCTTAGAAATAAAAGCAATGCTAAGATAAAATAATTATAGAAACAATAACATATAAAACACAAATATTTTAACCTTATAAATTTAAATTAGGAAAAACCAACTAATATATTTATTAATTTTATAAGACTTAAACACATCCATGTGTTCACTTAAAAAGCAACCTAGCCAACCAACATCTTGGTTTGGCCAAGTGTAGTTAATCTTAAGCTTTGTCTTCATCACATGCAATCTATGGACTTTAATGCTATGATCCCAAAACCATCATTGTGAATCTAACAACTTTAACTCTTTCACTAATTCAAATTTACCTTAATCATTATCATTGTTCCCAAAACCATCATTATGAATTTAACAACTTTAACCTTTTCACTCATTCAAATTTATCGTAATCGTTATCACTATGATTCAAAACTCAACCTATGCCATTTCATATTGCACATTAAGATTTTAGAGATCGTCCTAATTTCAAATCCAAGGTAGGCAATTTCAAATAGTTTAAATTAAACTTTAGCTAGCAATTTCATAATTTAGATTTCAAATTCTAATTGGTGGTGAATCTTTTGGTGAATATTTTTAGATCAAGATGGTTCATGGATTTAACAGATCTTAGCTTCCAATCTAATAAAAAAAATTATAAAATTAAATTAAATTAATTCGGATATATTTGAGTGTCACTTATTACGTCGTAAGGCATTCCCCTTTGAGAAGAACTCCCCCAGCTGCCACTTTTCACTCTACGCTGTCAAATCCATTGTTAGACGATTAAGAGTCCTTCCATCAGTAGATCCCATTGTTTTAACTGTAAACCAAACATTGATTTGTGCAATTGTTCAACACGCGGAAGAAGGATGTGGTTTGCCCCCTTTGTGATGATACAGATTCTTCATAACCCTAACCTAACTCCTCCACACTCTACTCTACTTTTCTCTATGGCACACATCTTCTTTCACCATAGTAGTTTCGCTTCCTTATGATATTTTCATTCAAATACCCTGTCTTCATCATATTATTAGATTTTCTATTATTTTAGTAAACCAGATAGTAGATGTCGAAAACCACAGTTAGTCATTCAAATTTGGAAAGAAATCAAATATTTCAAGGTATATTGAGGTCAAGTGGCCATGTTGGTGGGAAGTATAGAGAAGGATGTCATGTTGCTGAATACAACAGTGATGTTTATCAGCATTGGCACTAACCAATTTGTCCATCACATTCTACAGTTTCCCGATATATAGATTTTCTATTGCACACATTGTCTGCATATATTTACATGTGAATGTGTTCACTCAAGTATCTCTAATCCCCAAAAGTTGCAAGCAAATTTTCAATATATTTTTATTGGAATTACTATTGCAGGTGTTGTGTGATTTGTATATTTTATTTGAAATGTAAATTTTTATTAACATTACTATTGCAAGAGCTATACGATTTGGATGTGCTTAGAATTGGGATAATAAACCTTTCGTCGTTAGGCTATATACCATTCGTAAAAGGTCTGTGAATCAAACTAGGAGGAGAGTGCAAAGAGGAAGTAAATGAGGTTGCACTTGATTATAATGAGAGGACTGAAAATTGTTTATTTGAATTATTTTTCTTACCCAAATCAATTTGTCTTTTGTAAGAGATGAGTGATTTCCATATTCTTCTTATTCAAATATTTTGGGAATATTTTAAATCACTAAAGTTTTTTGCAGTTGTCTTATCAAGTGCAATGATTTCTCCAACAAGTTTTTTCAGTTTGTCTTGTGTGTGGATTTCAACAATTCCTTTTAGTTGAGGCCACATGAAGTTTTTATCCTTATTAAAATCGTTTTTATAACAATGTCAATTCAATTTTAAATTTTTTTGTATATCTTCAGTTAGTGAATGTCTTTCGAGGGTTTTGTTAGTTCTCACAACTCTATTTTTGCTGCCTTTTCCATTTTTTAATCAAAATTCTATCAAAACTATGTTTTTACTCTTGTTTCCTTGTCAAATTGCTCAACCTTAGGTTTTAGGTCTAAATTATGCTATGTTTGTTCTAAAGATTCCTATGATTAAGCTAGTGTAGGATTCAATTGCATGGTTCCTTTATGTTTTTTGCACACAATTTTTTCCTTTCTTTTCTTGAATCTTTGTTAATTCTTACTCCTCAGTAGACTGAGTGTGCAACTTCATTCTACTAGGAATAGTTTCTACTTTGAGAAATATCCCATTTCTAGTTGCTCAATTGTTACCACATAAGGCTATTACCCACAACTTAGCAGTTGCCAAAGGATTGGGATATTATATTCTTCTATCACTCTGTTATCTTTCTCCTTGTAGGCATCTTTTCAGTATTATTTAGTAGCTTTTCAGCATTGCATAAAATCACATGGTACAACTATAGAGTCTCAATATTTTTACCAACTATAAATCTAATCCTCGCCATCAATGACATGTTTCACAAAACCAATAGAAGCACAAAACGTAAGGTAAAAATCCATTAAAAAAAGAAAATAATTCAAAAACAGAAAATCATGCCCCATATATGTTTACACAACAAAGAAAAATTGAAATTGAATCTGCACCATTCTTCAAGGAATCATTTCTCTCCTCTCTGTTGCATTTTTACAGGCCTGGATGCTTCCATGTGTTTGAGAATAGGATCTTGTGTGAGGTACCCTGATAAAAACATAAAAGGGAGTTTAATGTAAACAAAAGTTATTTGTGATGAACATAATGTAAAGGAAATAATAGATAAGATTAAAGATTCATGAGGACAAGATATCTTCAAGGTAGCCTATAGGTGGTCTTGAAAACTTTTTTCCAAACATATTTGCTTCAAATTCAATTCAATTCATGGATATGAAGGTAGGAAGAGAGATAATGGCATGACTAATTGTGTGATCTACTGGTTTATAATGGATGTTAGATGTAAAATAAATGAACAATGAAGGTGATTTTTCTTTGAGCTCACATGTAAAAGAAATCCACCCCCTTAACCATGTAATAAAAACATAACATAACAACCCCACTTTTTGCTCCCCAAACTACAAACAGTGCATAACACAAGAAGCAGGTGACCATTTACAATTTAATGGATTTGGTAATGTGTATCATAACCAAATTTTAACCATGTCTAAATTAATCTAACAAGTTATAAATAGTAATGAAAATGGTTTTTCTCTTCTCTCATTTGTAAAAGAAATTTGTTCCCTTTACCATGTAATATTTAGAAACATAACAACCCCACTTTTCCCTTGGCATATTTTTCTTATAATTACAAATTGTTCATAACATAACAAAGAGAAAATAACTTTATAAAATTTTTAATGAATTTGGTAATCTGTACCATAGTCAAATTTTGACATTGTCCAAATTACGAATTCACTGCAATTAAAAATAAACATGCACCATAGTAGACGACCTCAATCTTATCCATATCACAAGTTCACATACACTGCAATTTGAAGCTATCACGTCTTTCCATACATTTTTGACAAACTATGTAGTCCACATAATTACCATTTATAATCTTCCATAAGATATAGTCGATATAAACAGATTCTTTATCAATCAAATCAATCACAAATTTTATTATTGATTGCTTCAATCACTACAAGTATTTGTGGAAACAACCATTCAACGATTCACATTATGCACATCTAGTAAGCTAAAACCAAAAACATTGTATATATATATTTATATATATATATATATATATATATATTATATATATTATTATTATATATATATATAAAACCAATCATATAATTGTATAAACAAAACCTTTACTGATATAAAACTTTATCATTGATTACTTCTAATAAACATGGTCAATTATGCTTATAGAATAGATGAGAAAAAATTCATGTTCCATATTTCATTCAAATCAGCTTAAGAATGGATGTATTTGCCTTCTAGCTGAAAAATTGGTTTCATACCAGTATATTTTACACAAATTTTACAATTGATTGAAGAATGTTTTTCTTTTCCACAAGATTTGGTTGTAGGATCAGTATAAAACCAAAGTAGATGAATTTTTCCTTGTATGAAATTTTTAATGCATTATGCATTATGGTAGAGGGAGAAAAAAATGGGATTCATTGATGTATGAGGGAGTATAAAATATCTAGTATGGATGATTCTAAAGGAATGGCTAAAAAATTCATATAGATTCATGGGGATTGCACCTATCATTATAAGATACTTTTGATTTGTACAAGTTTTGACTAGAATATTAATTGTGTTTCAAACCTTGTGGCAACATCTATAATCAATATTTTCTACAAAATCAACAATAAGATTCAATGGGTGCTTCATTGAGTAAGAGCATCTCATCAATTATTACTAAACAGTTTACTAAATGGAAGTTGACTGGCACAAAGAAAATGAATAAGTATTATTAAATGTTGAATGCAATTCCCAAGAAAAGGTAGTTCCCAATTGAAATATTTAGCAAACCATAGGAAACATAGCCATTAAACCACTTCAAAATGCTTCTTAAAGTGTAACAATTGGTATAGTACTAGGTAGTAGTGTATTATGTAGGTGTCTTGGCTGCTTTTTCTTTTCCTTGTCCTTTTTCCCAACTATAACAAAAATAATGACAAAGAACTTGTGAACTACTTTTGATTTTGTTTTTCTGTGTATGGTGTGGCTGGAAAATAATGAATAGGAAACTTGAAACCTTTATTGCATAATGTGTCCTTATCAATTTAGCAAGAAAAATAACATTAGACAAGTGTGCTAATCTCCTTTTTGTTTTTAGAGCACTTAGATAATCCCCTCTTGGGTTTTGGAAATCACCTTAAGGTTGTTACTTGACCTTTTCCAAAACCATTGTCATTACCAACTCCCTTTCATATATGTTCAAGCCATTTGAATGGATAGCCAAAAAGCACATTCTCTATAGCTATGTTTAAGTGTGGCCACTTTCCTGCTTCAATATAGGTTCATGGGCAGTTTAGCAACAAAAAATCACTAGAATTAACATACTATCACAATGGTGAACTTCAAATGGAATGACATGCAAGGACCTGCTAAATTTCTAGCTAGTTTTCATATACTTCTCAAATAATTTCTTTAAAATTCACTAACCATTCCCATTGCTAACTTGTTTTTGTATATACTTCAATCCATCTCAATGTGTAGCAACAACATATTCTCTATCATTTTGTTTAAATGTGACAATTGTTCTGCTTCAATGGGAGCTCATTCTATCTTACTATCCTAGATGAAAACATCAAATGGAAAGATCCACACGTATTTTCCAAAATCCCACCTTAGTTTGTAGGTGAGTTGATATAGTTATGGTAATACCTTTTAGACAATTCCTTTAGCTAAGCTATTGAAGTCATTGGAAACTTGCACCCAATTTAATTAACATCCAATCTGAAAACTTGGAAAATTGCAAAGTTTTTATTTTTATTAGGGAATACCCCCTTATTAATCATTTGTCTTGAAGTCAAATTATGTTTTCTGAAATTAGTATCTAGACCTGAGCTTGAATCTCATGAAAAATTACAAAATGCTACTATTATTGATATATGAGTTAGTTGCATTAATTCGTAATTTTATATGGAGGGTTTATTCTTTTATTTTACTGGAAATAATTTCTTAATGGTTCTTTTGTCATGTTTTCGACTCATTCCTATTACGATAACTTGGCTCTTTTATTAATGAAAATTTCCATTATATTTGTTAATCCATTTTTCTGAATTTCTCAATCTCTCCCACTTACTTACGCTAAATACCTAGGGATGTTAACTACATATTCATGCCTACCTGGTTCTCTCTTGCTTTACGTTTGCCAAGTTTTCATTTTAAACACTGAATAATAGAGATGGACGCCTGGTTTCAATACTTACCCGAAAGAGATGGACCCTATGGAGTTGTATGTACGAAACAACACTTACCTCGACGGAAACACAATTAATACAACACCCCACATAAAGCACCACACATATCAGACTCACATAATAAGAAGCACTAGTCAGAGCCGATTGTCGATCATTGACAAATGGTCATGATTTCCAATCATTACCGAAAGCCAATAAACAATCATTTCCATACTCATTAGGCTGCTTCCAGGTTTTTATTTTTTTTATCAAATTTTGTTGAGTAGTTAAGGTAAATTTGAAATAAAGGTCAAGTTGTAGGTGGTTGGTGGTTTATTGGATTGTGTGAATAATCAATGCATTCAACCATGTAGATGGTTCTTCACCAGTAAACTATTACAATGGCCTGTTGCAATTGTCAATATAAATTGATGATATATACAAGAAGTTATAATACATATTAGAATTTTAGCCACCAAGAGATGTAAACCTTATACAATTGAGGGGGCAATGCAAAATACTAAAATAGTCCATTTCTACTTCGAGTGCAATTCAAAATGTTTCTTTAAAATTTCAGAAATGATATTCTCAGAGGAAACATTGGAGATATTGAACATCGTCAATTGCACTGCACTAGAGTTTCCCATCAAAGATGCAGATTCTATACCAAAAGTTATGAATAATTGGGAGTTGATGTTTGGCTCATTTTCATCTAATATGAGATGATGTATGAAACTTGTGAGGTTGTGATACAAATTCAGATTTGGAAATATAGCCATCATATTGTTCATGAATTAATAATATTTTATTTAGTTTATCTCATCTACTACCTGTATTTTTTCAAACTCTATCAAATATTTTCTATTTTCTATTGGAGCTTGAAATATCATCTTCGAAGATTAAGAGGTAATCCATGTTGGAAAGGTTATAAAGACTATCAATTTGGCATAATGTAAGTGATTTCTCTTTATCTTCTATCTTTAAATGACATTGTTTACTAAATTTTATCTTTAATAATTTTTTATATGTCACGATTCTTCTCAAATTTATATTTTTGTTTTACAGTGTTTTCTGTACAACATCTGGTACAATTGCTAGTATTATGTTCACACCTATCTTTAACTTAACAAATAACAATTTCTAACCCAATTTTCAATAAATAGTAAACTATTTTATCTTAAATATTTGATTATCATGACCAAATTGTTATTTATTAAAATGTGAAAATGTGTTATTTTATGCCTATATTGTCATGGTTCTAAATCCTATAAAACAATCAATATATTTTTTTTAATCAATGTTCCATTACTACCGCACATACTTGGTAATGCACGTTGGAAAATAATGTTTCATTAACAATATTAAATGTGTTCACAATGTAAGCATTGGAGAATCACTGTAATGCTTTACCATGTGCAATGATGTAATGAGTAAATACTTTACCTATATAGAGTTATTAGATAATCTTGTTTTGTAATTACAATCATGTTTACAAGGTTATGATAACTATTGGATAGATATTGTTATGTTATATTATGTGAAAAGACATACAAATATGCATGTATATATGTAAGAAATTATAGCAATTTTTACAGTGTTGATATTTTAGATATCTTATAATAAAATTATTTTAAATATTTTTTAATAAATTTATTTTATTTTTTTAAATTTTTTTTTAAAATAATTGTTTGAAGTTCATATTCATCTTTTGAATTTTAAATGAGTCATATAGTTTTTGTTAAGTTTTTTATACTATTCTTGCTTTAGTTATAGTTCAGTATCTTTTTTCTCAAATTTGTTTTTAATAGTATAATTGAAAATACATGTGATCTCTACATGAGGTATCTGTAATTTTGCTAATTATTCATTTTATGTAAGTTGTTTCAAACTCATACTAACTTAACAATTCTTACTATTTTCTTTGTTTAGCATTCAAGTTACTTTGAGTAGAAATATGTTGCAATGTATGATGATTATTCTTTATTTCAATTTGTATTCAAATTAAATAATGTCTCCAAATTCTCAAAGGCTACACTATTGTTGCAAATTCCAAATCATGCATCACATAGTGGTTTTCATGAGGTCAAAGCTTTCTAGAAATATAGGCTATTACTCTACCATCTGGAAGAAGCACACAACCTTATCCTTCCTTTGATGCATACATGCATATGAAAAGGTCTTGGTCCATGTTGGGAAATTTTAGTAGAGGGGTTGATGTTAACAATTATTTTAACCTCTGAAATGCTTCTTCACATTTTTCTATCCATACAAATTTCTTATTTTTATTTTGCAATTCAATTATAGATTTGATATCTTTGAAAATTCTTCCATAAATCTCTGATAGTAACATGCTAATCCCATAAAACTGTGTACCTCATGTACTTTTGTAGGTGCTGATCAATCCATGATTGCCTCAACCTTTGCTACATATATGGCTATTCCTTCTCATGAAATAATACATCTCAAATAATGAATCTTTGATTGATAGAATGAACATTTAGATACTTCACATATGACTTGTTTTCTCTAAGACATTGCAAAACTAGTCGTAAATGTTCATCATGTTATTCCAATATTTGTGAACAAATTAAAATATTATCAATAAATATTTGCAAAAACTTATGTAAGTTCATGAAACACCCCATTCATCAAAGTCCTGAACATGCCTAGATAATTTGTTTGTATCAAGGGTAATACCACAATCTCATAATGCCCAAAATCTTAAATATAGTTTTTGGAATGTCTTCTTCATTAATTCTTAATTGATGATATCCTGATCTTAAATATATCTTTGAAAATATTGTTGCTCCCTTCATATAGTCAAATAAATTATCAATTCTCGATAATACATATTGATTTTTAATCATTTCATTATTCAATTGTTGGTAATCTATGTGAAGTTTTTGAGACCCATTCTTTTTCTTTACAAATATCATCAATGCTCCCCATGGTTATACACTTCGTCAAATAAAATCCCAGCTCTAGAAGTTCTTGTAATGTTATCTATAATTATGGTATCTTCATATGCTAGGAATCCCTCACAATGGGTTTTGTTCATGGTTTGACTTCACTTATGAACTCTAACTCTCTCTTTTAGGAGGTACTCTAGTTAATTCTTCTGGAATACATCCTTGAATTTTGACAGTATTGTATAATTTTCCAAATCTTCATTATTCTTCTTATTGTTCAAGGATGTTATAGCATAAGGCTTATATATCTTTCACATATTTATTAATAATTGTAATGCTATTACAAACCTTGTGATACCCCCTTATTCTTCTAGGCTAAAAATATTTTATGTTTTTCTAACCAATCAATTCCAATAACGATATTGTAAGTCCCCAAAACTATCATGTAGAGAGATAATCATGCCACACAAACATCTAAATCTATCTTTCAATCTTTAACTAACCATCCTACATTCTGTTTCATACCTGATGCCATTTTTGCTTGACTAAAGCCCCTTTGTTTTATTGATTCTACTTTAAATCTAGATAATGCATTATGAGAAATAAAAGTTTCAATAGATTTTGGATCTATTAAAATTAAAAGGTTATAGTTACCAATCTTATCCGCGGTCTTTGGCAATGCATATTGATTAACTATTTGATAGTTTTTTACCATTATGTGTATCTTATGGGCCTTGCCCAAAAGTCACATTATCATCTAGCTTTGTTATATTATAGGTCCTCTTTGTTCTTTCGGACAATCTCTTTGAAATTTTGGTCCTCCACAAGTCCAACGCCCCCTCTTAGGAAGTTGTCTTTTGCTACTAGACTATGTAAAAGTGGGCTTATAACTCTATTGTGTAGATTGTGTCTATTGTATCAAGTGAAATTGTTGTATCAATGGTTAATAAGGTGGTCATTGGTTT
>APFE031543554.1:0-15467 GCA_000404065.3 Pinus taeda
AGTGGTTAAAATAGTTTCAATTAGAATTGTGTTAGCATTAGTGGCTTTGCTTGATTTAGAGTTGCAGCAATTAGATGTTAAGACTGCATTTCTACATGGTGATTTAGATGAGGAAATATATATGGAACAACCGGAAGGGTTTGTTCAGCATCGCAATGCGAAATTTGTCTGCAGACTCAAGAAGTCATTATATGGCCTGAAGCAGTCGCCTCGGCAGTGGTATAAGAAGTTTGATTCTTTCATGTTGAGTCAGAAATATGTTAGAAGTGAATATGATCATTGTGTTTATTTTAAGCAATTAAAAAATGGCATATTCATTATCTTAGTATTGTATGTTGACGATATGCTTTTAGCAAGCAAAAGCATAGAAGAAATCAACAGGTTGAAGGCTCAGATGGCAAGGACATTTGATATGAAAGATCTAGGAGTAGCAAAACAGATTTTGGGCATGGAGATTTTCAGAGACAGGAGCAATGGTAAGCTATGGCTATCACAACAAAAGTATATTGAGAAAATACTTTTGAGATTTGGTATGAACAATGTGAAGCCTGTGTCAGTCCCTTTCACTTCCCATTTCACGCTTTCTTCGAGTTTATGTCCTAATACAGATGAAGAAAAGGATTATATGTCTCGAATTCCATATGCCAAAGTAGTAGGGTGTTTAATGTATGCGATGGTGTGTACGCGACCAGATATTTCACATGCAGTTGGGGTTGTCAGCATGTATATGGAAAATCCAGGTAAAGAACACTGGTCAGCAGTGAAATGGGTGATTCGGTATTTGAGAGGCACAAGTTATTATTGTATTACATATAATAAGAGTAGTGAATTTGTTTGTGGGTATGTTGATTCCAATTTTGCAGGTGATTTGGATAAGAGAAGATCAACTTCAGGGTATGTCTTTACTCTTGCAGGTGGAGCTATTAGCTAGATGTCAAAACTACCAAACATTGTTGCTTTATCCACTACTAAAGCAGAATACGTTGTTGCTTCTCATGCTTGCAAAGAAGCGATTTGGTTGAAAGGTTTGTTTGGTGAATTTGGTAGGTTGCAGGAGAACATCAAGTTATTTTGTGACAGTCAAAGTGCAATACATTTGGCTAAGAATCCGGCCTATCATAGTAAATCAAAGCATATACCGATCAAGTACCATTTTGTAAGACAAGTTATCACTGAAAGGGGAGTCTCTCTTGAAAAAGTGCATACAAAGAAGAATTGTGCAGACATGTTCACGAAACCAGTTTCGTTAGAGAAGCTAAGTTGGTGTTTGGCTTCTCTTGGCTTGCAGAAAAAGATAAAAATAATAAACAAACAGGGTATCAGGCTAATTGTTGTCAAGGTGGAGATTGTTGAGATTTTCTGTTTTCATAAATAAGGCAAAAACCTCTAATATGTGACAACAATAGGATTTGTTGCTATATTAGCTCCAGTTAGTTGGGAAAGAGTTAATGTATCCTATATTTGTTATGAGTGGATTTATGAGTCAGTTAGATTCTCTTGGCTATAAAATATATGCCCGTACAGATATTGGATGAGAGTTTTTTGAGTGTGAGGAAGAAATTGTTTTGTAATCTCCTGATTAATAATAAGATTGCCGATGGCTCTGTTTGGGGGACGTAGCCCAGATTGGTTGGGTGAACCACGTTAAATGACTGTGTCTTTTGTGTATGATTTTATATGATGTTGTTTGTCATTTATTAAGCTGCGCATTGTTGGCTCTAATAATGCCCAAGGTAAAGGGTAAGGATACTTTAAAAGATGAGGAAGAGGATATAGTATTTATTGACTATAGATTTACTATTACATATATGGGAAAGAGGGTCATAAATTATTAGAGAATCCATAAACTTGTAGTGTACTATGGAAATCGAAAATGTAATTTAATCAATTTTGCCTTAGACCAACATTTTAGGGTTGATTTCATTGGACTAGTTTTTGCTACGAGTTAATGATGTATGAATCATTTGTAATTGCATATCCATGTTAATAGTTTCACTAGCTTCGGTTTGGAAAGTGGTATAATGACATAGAACTTATTGTCAAAAGGGTTATGTAATAGGATAAAACTTTATTTTCAAAAGGCATTGCTTTCTTTAGCTGGGTGGAGTCCTCATAGTAGCCCTCATGAGGGTTGGGATTTGACAATTTAGGTAAATAATGATAATTAATTGAGTCTAATTGGAATTAATAATAACAATTGTGTACAAATAATAATATGGCTATGTACAAAAATAAAAAATAATATGGTGGCCTATAAATTAAATAAAAAATAAATGGTTGTCTAAAAATGTCCAAAATATAAAAAATCCACTTATGAAGAACTATATAATTTTGTGTATAAGACTTACAATGAAGTACTTTTATTTTAATTTTTAACAATTAATTTGATTTTCAATTTGGTTATTGAGAAAAATTGATATGAAAAGATATTTTAAAATAGAAAATATGTTATCATTATTAATTATATGGAAATAATCAGATTCAATAACTCATTTGTGTGTTATGATCATTTTGTATTTTTTGTTATGATAAATATGTGAAATTTTTAACATAATTGTGTTATAGAAGGGTAATATTTTACTCAAAACTTTTTTGGTAAATGGTTAATTTATTATTCAAGCATCACTCATGAAGAGTAACATTTTAAACATAACGTTCTTTGATGGGTAGTGTGAAGATCTAAAACCTCAAAAAAAATGTTTGACGAATAAAGAGGAATCCAAATTCCAACCTTGGTCGCATTATACAATATTCCACTACATCGCAATAGTACATGTTGTACAACAAGGTGGATAATAGCTACATTGAATGTGGGTAGCCTTCTACATCATGCTCTACAACATTTAATGTTGTAGTTTATGATATAGAGGGTGTAGAATTTGAAATGGTTACCAACCCAAAAATATATGTATCAACTACCATAACATTAAGGAATTATATGGAGGCATAATGAACACTATGGTTATGTTGAATCATGTATTAAAGTTTAGTTTTTAGATGTATTGATATGGGAAGTAGGGGTAAATTTTAGATGAAATAATATATTTATGAAAAAAATGATGAGATAAAATTATTTATATTAATTATTTTATTTTGATAGTGAAATGAAATGATATTTTAATGTTCACGAGTCTACAAATAGTTTATGGGGCTATTAGTTCATTTTTTGCAATTTAATCTTTTTTTTTTGTTCAAATTGATGATGAGATGGATCAACTTTCCAACAATCCCCCAATTCCAAGAAACCGATGTTAACATATTCCCATAACTTTCTTTGAATGTATCACATTCCAAAATGAAATGTTTTTCTGATTCTATTACCCCTAGACGTGCAAAATGTACACACGTGTTCTTCCCAAGCTTCTTTACGCTTTTTTCACTGTCCTCTTTCACACCAAAGTTGATGTGAGTTGGTTCTTAATTGAGCAATAAGAACTTTTGCCTTCCACAAAATGCTAGCTCCAATGAACTCTTTTTGTTGTAGATCAGATGTAGGGTTGAATTCATCAATGTAGTACTTCTTCTTTCTACCCAACTCTTTTCCACATACCCGTTTAAGAAACTTCTCCATAACAAAATTATTTAGCTCCTTGGTATTTGTGGGATAGGCATTGAGGTATATATTCCATTTTTGCATCCATATGTAGTTTTTTTTCATCCATGTTAGGCCATCTACCAACTCCCATTTGCTCAATTCTTGTTAGATATCTTATGAGCCGCATCATAACAATTGCTTTGATGGGAGTTGATCATGTTTCACTTGACATTATCTCATAAGATACTTATTTTGAACTTGCTCAAGATCAAGGGTTCTTGGATTTTCTCAATTTGTTTCCATTTTGGGATGGGGTGCATGCTAGCCCACAATTCACACCCATATAACATCACTGGACAAATTAAGAGTCCAAAAAACATTTTAGTTGTTTTAGATAAACATACTATTTGTTGAACTTGACTTTTACGAAACCATGTGAATCTTCACAAGGCATACAAATATTCAAAAGAATATATATTAGAATGAATTTCAATAGCCTTATATGAAAAATATATCTTTTCACATGTATTATGTTTTAAATGCTTATTTATAACCATCTTGACTGTTTGTAGTCCGTACAGTTTGTAGCACCTTTACCTTAATTTTTTATTTTTATTTTTTAATATATATAATATATATATATAATATAATCTATATTAAATTCTATAAAAAATTCATGTCTTTTTTTCTAATCAAAAGATAAGTATATATTTTTAGAAAATATAAACTTTTTGCTAATAATATTAATAATATAATAATATTTTTAGAAAAAAAAAAATAAATGTCATGTTAAATTTTTTAGCCAATGGAAAATTATGGTCTCAATAACATAGGAGACCATAGACTTCCTAAGCTAGCTTTAAATTCCAACCAAAACCACCTAAGGCTCAAACAAGGTTGGTATATAGACAGGGCCTGATTAAACCATTGGGAGATCAACAAAAATGTTGCATTGCAAAACATTAATAACATTAAAAATAATGTTGCTTCTAAGTTCAAAGAAAAAATGTGGTGTGAGAAAGATTTAGCAACTAAAAGAAAATTAAGATATTATAAGGAGGTCATCCCCCACCCTAGAAAATCAAAAGTATCTCTATGTTTTAACTAGCTCAAAGAATAAAATTAATATAGCCAAAATTAGAACGAACTCTCATGAGCTCCATAGTGAAACGGGTCGCTGGGCAGCTCCTAAAACACCATGGATGGAGAGGTTCTCTATTTTAACTAGCTCAAAGAAGAAAATTAATATAGCCAATATTAGAATGAACGCTCATGAGCTCCATAGTGAAATGGGTCATTGGGCAGTTCCTAAAGCACCATGGATGGAATGGTTTTGCCATCTCTGTGAGAATAAGAACATCGAGGATGAAAATCACTTCCTCTTAGAGTGCCTTGCGTACAACCTCATTAGATCTGAGTTTCAAAATCTTTGTTGCAATACTAACCTTCCTAGCCTTTTACGTTAGCAAAATTACAGTGAGCTCGGGAAGCTTCGCTCCAAGATTTTTGAACATAGGAATAAAATCTTAAATCAAACTAAATAATTCGTCTCTTTAGGTCCGATAGACCAAAGTTTGATCCGTTAACCACCATCATCATCAGTAATAAAATTTTTAGAAAATAAAAATATATATTTTTATAATTATTAAATATTTTGTTTAATTATGTGGATAGTCTTTCCTCTTTAATCATTTTACTAATTAATTATTTTGATTTAATGATCTAAATTGAAAAATGTCAATATATATTACATACCTAACCACTACATTAATAAATGAAATTATAACTCATAACTTCTTTACATATCTAAATCAAATATTTAAACTTTCTTTAACCTAATGTTTTACCAAAATATGATTAAAAAAATATCACCACTTATAAAATTAAGAAAGACAAAAACACTACGAAAATTTAGAAAAAAATAGAAATAAAAATAAAATAAAAAATACTTGAAACGTAGTTGGTTGTTAATATATGTATTAACTTAGATTGAAATTTTCACATTGAGGTATCTATCATTGGAGCTGTTTGTGGGCCAAATGGCTTTGGCCATAGTTGTTGTAACCAATATTATTAATAAATCCATGCCCTAATGAACCCTATTAATAAAAGGGTTGAAACGTGGCTGTTTTGAAACGTGTGCGTTACATTTCAATCATTTTTTTCAAAACTTGATGTCTCTCACTGATCAAATCAGAGTGGAAGATGAAGGAAGACATTAAGGCAACGAAGATGAGATGAAAATTGAAGAAATGCCCAAAGATGCGGATGGCTATGAGAATATCGAAAAGGCATGTCATTACAATAATTGTGAAGGGATCCATTAGGTCAGTCCAAGTTGTTGTATAATCATCAACGCAGAGAGGGAATTCCAAGAAACTCTGAGATGAAGGGTTCCGCTAAGTGTTCAATCAGGGTCGGAATTTCAAACAAACATAATTTGTTAAATTTGTCGTTTTTGATAATGCATAACCGTCCACTTTGATTTTCTGGTGGCTTTAATCCACCGTTGTATTAAATATTTATGAAATCTACAATCTAATTCAATTATATAATCTAAAATAACTCTTAGATTAAAAAATCATGTCTGTAACATGTTGAGATATTTATTAAATCTCTCAGTCCAGCACACGTTGAAATATTTATGAAATCTACAAACCAATTCAGTTATATAATGTAACATGACTGATAAATTAAACAATCTTGTCTATCACATGTTAAAATATTTATGAAATCTACCATCTAATATATATATATATATATATTTTTTTTTATAAAATCTAAAAAATATTCATAAAATCTGGAATTATAATTATAATATAAAGTTGATACTATCCGGCCAAAAATACCAACAAAATGGAAAAGTGTCTCCAGTACTTTGGTTTCATTTCAGCCAAAGTTGTAAACCTCTTTCCACCTACCCACTTGTACTCGTGTACAAACAGACATCATGACTTGACGCACAAGTAACGACATCATCTAACGTGAATAGCACTCCTCACGACAACTGGGGTTACCTTCATCGAATCCATTTATCAGCATAGGCCCAAAATCAATTTTTCTGACCAAAACTCATTTTCTCTTTTTTTGTTTTTAATAATAAATCTAAAATATTTTCTAAACTTCTTTATCGTGAATGTTTCCCAATTCCACAACCTGTTAGCAAAGAGAACGGAAAGGATTCCTCACACTGTAAAATATACCAATGCTTTAGCTTCCTTCATATGTCTGCAAAATAAATTTCCTCTCTCACATTTTAAAAAATATTATAAAATAAATTATTTTTTTTTTAAAATACAATCTAAATAAGATAAAATGTAAATATTGAAGCTTTTTAGATAGAATTTAAATCAGAATTTCTGAATGAAGGCGTTTAGAACTTTAAAAAAATTGATTTTATTTTTTTAAAATTAAATATATCATATAAGGAAATGATAGTATTTAATTTTTTTACTATAATTACTTTTTCCAAAGAAAATTTTAAAAACAAGTTATTTCTAAATAAAATACTAAAAATAAAGGTATATTCTAATAAAAAATAATATTTTTTATATATTTAAAATAAAACTATATTAAATGTTTTTGAACTATCGAGAACATTGACTTTATATAAACATAAAATTAAACAACGCTCTTGGTAAAATAATTTCAATGAAAACAAACGAAAACAAAAACATGTTCAAATATAGCTAACTCTTGCAACTTAGTTTAAATATAGCTAAATTAAAATAAAAATTAATAAAGACATAAATATTTCATCATTTGTATTAGTTTCTATTGTATTTTCTCTTCTTACATGAGCGATGATAACACTTAACTCATGCATATGGAAAAATATTTTTAATGTTAGTGGAAATACATGTTTCGTCATAAAAATGTAAAATTGAGATATAACTGGAGCTTCAACATAATGAATACTATCTGCAATTGCTATATATATGTAAGCCATGTAACAAGGGCTTGAATTGATATAATAGTTTGAAAATATACTTCATATTCTCTTTATTGTATCAATTAGTTAACGATTTAAGATACCATTGTCTTTTATAGAAATGGTTATTGTTCGAATCTTCCATTTATCATAAGGACTTATTCATTTTTTAAAGCATGTTGTCATAAAATATCTTTATCTAGCACTTCTCTTTCATGAAACATTATTTATTAATATATATTTTTTTATATAACATGTTTACCTCGTAAGATTTACCTACTTCCACTTAAATGTATTCTCTTATCGTTAAATATTAAAGTTAATTAACATTTGTTAAATATAAAAGTTAATTAATTTTGTAAGTTCAGTTTTTATATATTTTTAATCTTATTTTTAAAATCAGATTTTTAATTTTCTTTATTTTTCTAATTCATGTTTTTTCCTTATTTGATATTGAACAATATGATAATGACAAATGGGCTCTAAATAAATTTAAAAAAGTATTTCGAATTTTCTACAATTTTATTTTCTTGTTTAAAAATTATCATAAATATTTCAACAACAATATAATTTTGTTAATTTTTCAAAATGTATTAAAACCATCTAAAAAATATTTTACTTTTGTTCATTATCTAAAAACTATTCAAAATTTTTCATTAACATCATAGTTTTGTTGAGTTAAAAAATTAAAAATGTTAGTAGCATGACACATATTTTAAAACCTAGATTTAATTTTAATCCTACATTGGATATTATAAGAGAATATTTTTGATCTTCCGTCTTTTTAGATTCATAAAAGTGCCAACCATATTTATCAATATGTTTTGGGAATTAATTCATATTTTAACATGTTTAATTTCTTTTTTTTTTCCTCTTCACACTAACTAAGACAAGGAATTACTTTTGATTTTAGAAATTTAGGTTAATCTCATCATTATAATATCTTAGTTTTATTTTTCTTCATAATTCTTTATCAACTCACAATTTTTCATTAATATTATGTCACTTAGATGACAAAAAGTGACTTGCATAAAATGAAAAAATAGATTTTAAGAACCTTTTCCTTTTCAAGTGTTTACGGCGATAATATAATATACATAATAATATCCACATTTTTAATAACAAAAACTTTCTTGTTTATAATAAAATAAAATAAAATTTATAAATAAAAATAATTTTTATTATTGGATTTTTTATATTAATGTAAAAAATATATTAAATATTTTCCAACCTATGCTTTAACTATAATTTTACAAAAAATTGTAAAAATATCATTTTTAAATTATTGTTTATTAATTAAAAATAAATTAAAGTTAAGCAACATAGCCTGCATTTAACATCTTTTAATGTAATTCTTTACTTTAAAGTTTTTGGAAAGAGTTAACAGTAATGTAGTTAATCATTATTTATAAATGTCATAGGGCATAGTTCAACTCTTATAAAATATTATGAATTTTAAATAATTCAAATTATTTCTAAAGATGATGCCAAAATTAAAATTATTTGGAACAAAATTCCCATTATAACCTTGGACATTGATACTGTTTGTTTTTTATGTTCAAGATAAGAGATATTTTTGGAACAAAATTCCCATTATAACCTTGGGACATTGATTCTATTTGTTTTAAGGAGAATTCAAGGAGCATTCCATCTAGATAGCAAACCCACAACTAATAATCCTCTAAAGTTTAGTTTTTTCTTTTTCTTTTTTCTTTTGGTTGAAGTAGTTCTATTAAATGCAAGGAGAGAATAACAATAAGGTTAAGATAAGTTTCATTATTTTACTAATGGATATTTTTTTTGAAAATTTATAGTACATTAAAGTTGTAACTAAAATTAAATGATGGTGAAAACACACAATTAAATTAGTTATCACCATTCAACATTAATAACCTAGTGTGATTGTTGTAAAATTTCCTCTCCATCCATCCATAATCTTCCATTCACATGCATGGATGATGGTGGTGATGAAAACCTTGGATTCTATGGAACATTTATCAATTGCAATCTTTTTTTTTAATTGTCTTTTACTTTAATCACGTATATAATACAAATTAATAATAGAAATGACATATTTAACAATAATATATATTTTAATTTAACTATATTTAAACTAAGTTAGCCTTTCTAGAAGGCATCTTTACCTTTTGTTGAAAAAAATATAAATTTTCTATAAAAATTTAGACAAATAATAGATTAAAATGAACAAATATAATACTAAAGCTTATAAAAAACATCCATAAATAAAGTTCGTATTATCTTTAGAGATAATGCAATAATAAATTATCTTGATATTTTAATTGTAATTTTGATTAATAGAAAGTGGTATGTCTTTATTGTTTTTTATTCTAATTTAACTATATTTAAACTAAGCAAAAATAGCTACTTTATATTCATTGTTCAAATATGCAAATTAATTCACACTTTTCGAAACTTAATAATTAAACTAAACCAAAAAAACGGTAGCTAAGACCTTTTTTTATTAGATTTTCAAAATCAAAATAAAATGATTTTACATCCAACACAACCCATTTAATAGATCAACGTAAATAAACATAATTACTTCAAAAATAACGACTTCGCTGCTAATGGCTCTTAGGATTGCAGAGTAAAGAATATCGTGCTTAGCTACTGATGTATGTGGTTAATGAAAGCCTGGTATCACCCTCCGTCTATTAAGGCAATGAAGATAAGGATGAACATTAAATAAATGCCCACATATGCCCATGGCGGGGACTAGCAAATGGAAAGTCATCAAAATAGTTGTGACGCGCTTGCTTACAAGAATCACTACGTTGGTACTCGGGAGGTGTTATCAAAGTTGCCGTATGATGATTCATGGGGCCAACCTATATCCATCACGCAACGCAATATTTAATGTTACGATGGGTGATATAAAAGTTGTTAATCTTAATAGGGGTGATATAAAAGTTGTTAGATTCGGTCTCTATGCCACTCGATGTAATATTAAATGTTGCAGCTTAGTTTTAAGTGATATTATATGTTGCTTATACGCTCAATTATTAGATTTGGTCTCAATACCAATGTAATATTAAATGTTGCTTATATATTAAGTTGTAAGATTTAGTCTTTATTGTATTCAATTTAATATTAAATGTTACTTATACACTAAGTTATTAGATTACTTATACACTAAGTTAATGAAAGCCTGGTATCACCCTCCGTCTATTAAGGCAATGAAGATAAGGATGAACATTAAATAAATGCCCACATATGCCCATGGCGGCGACTAGCAAATGGAAAGTCATCAAAATAGTTGTGACGCGCTTGGTTACAAGAATCACTACGTTGGTACTCGGGAGGTGTTATCAAAGTTGCCGTATGATGATTCATGGGGCCCACCTAATACCTATATCCATCACGCAACGCAATATTTAATGTTACGATGGGTGATATAAAAGTTGTTAATCTTAATAGGGGTGATATAAAAGTTGTTAGATTCGGTCTCTATGCCACTCGATGTAATATTAAATGTTGCAACTTAGTTTTAAGTGATATTATATGTTGCTTATACATTCAATTATTAGATTTGGTCTCAATACCAATGTAATATTAAATGTTGCTTATATTAAGTTGTAAGATTTAGTCTTTATTGTATTCAATTTAATATTAAATGTTACTTATACACTAAGTTATTAGATTACTTATACACTAAGTTATAAAGAATATCGTGCTTAGCTACTGATGTGAGTCTCATCTCATGTGGTTAATGAAAGCCTGGTATCACCCTCCCTCTATTAAGGCAATGAAGATAAGGATGAACATTAAATAAATGCCCACATATGCCCATGGCGGCTACTAGCAAATGGAAAGTCATCAAAATAGTTGTGACGCGCTTGGTTACAAGAATCACTACGTTGGTACTCGGGAGGTGTTATCAAAGTTGCCGTATGATGATTCATGGGGCCCACCTATATCCATCACGCAACGCAATATTTAATGTTACGATGGGTGATATAAAAGTTGTTAGATTCGATCTCTGTGCTACTTGATGTAATATTAAATGTTGCTTATACACTTAATTATTAGATTTGGTCTCAATGCCAATGTAATATTAAATGTTGCCTATATATTAAGTTGTAAGATTTAGTCTTTATATTATTCAATTTAATATTAAATGTTATTTATACACTAAGTTATTCTTAGCTTGGGTTTCCTTAGTAGAGTGTATATCACTCAATTTAATATTAAATGTTACTTATACACTAAATTGTTAGATTAGATTTGTCTGTGGCTTAATAGAGTGTGTGGTTTAATAGTGTATAAGGCTTGGTCAAATATTAAATGTTGTCTATATATTAAGTTGTAAGATTTAGTCTTTATATTATTCAATTTAATATTAAATGTTATTTATACACTAAGTTATTTTTAGATTGGGTCTTTTTAGTAGAGTTACTTAATTTAATATTAAATGTTACTTATACACTAAATTATTAGATTAGATTTGGTCTGTGGTTTAATAGAGTGTATAAGGCTTGGTCAAAGTAGTCCATATTCATTTTGTTAAATAAGATTTAATGTTATGGTGGCTGATACATATATTATTGAATGGGAAACCATTTCAAATTTTATACCCTCTATATTATAAACCACAACACTAAATGTTCTATAGTATGATGTAGAAAGCTACCCATATTCAATGTTGCCACTATCCACCTTGATATACAATGTTTAATATTGCGGTGTGGTGGAATGTGACTACTATCCCACACTGACGGTCCATACTCTATAAACAAGCCTTATTTACTATGCTATCAATCGATAATTGTGTGGGGCAGTATATGCCTACCTTTAGAAAGAAACAAATACATTAATGAGCAGTAGACATATACTACCCGTGAGCATTTATCGATCTATAACATAGTAAATAAAGCTTGTTGCCATCATGGTGTTAGATTTGAGAATATAAAATTCCACAAAACTGGAATGTGAAGGGCCCACTAATGATGCATCATCTGTGTGGTTTAAACTTTAAAGTGTTTTTACATTCTTGTCGTAAGATGATCGGCATGTCGAGGGAATTCCAATTGGTAAACCATAAGATGCACTGCTTGGCGGTTTCTTGGTAGAAAAGATTAATCAGTGATCATGGTCGTTTCCTCTGGGCATCGTTTCTTTTAGGCATAATTTACATGGTTTTCAAATTTGCTAAGAAAATTATAGAATTTTTAGCAAGATTTTATCAAAATTTTAAGAGAAATTTTATAAATTTAGATTACCTATCAAATTTCAAAATTTTGAGTGCTGTAAATTTTTTTGATAATATAAATCCATTTAAACATTTTTTCAGTAAAAAATATTTTTTATTTTTTTCCCGGGATTATAACTATCTTAAACCATCCGAGGAAATTTGAAAGCCGATTAAACGACGCCTTCTAAAATTGAGTCGAAGGTTGAGTGACGGATACAATGTGTTTGTTAATTCAAGCGGGCCAACTCAACAAAAGCACAACCCACTTTTGGTTGAGCCAAGTCATGTCAAGGCAAATTCCGCAAAAGACGAATCACATGCTTCCTCCAAGTTCATGTGTGCTTATTTATTAAGTCAACATAAGTGGGCTGAATATTAAAAGAAATAGTCTATAACGCGATTTTTTGAAACTTTTTCCGGCAGATTTTTCCGGTCAAAATCCGGCAGCAATTTATTGGAATCCCAAGTTTGATAGCTAGTTTCTGCACAATCAATAGCTCCCAAGGGTTTTTCAGGGTGCTGAATCCAAATATGCAGTTAAAAAACCATTTTAACTGCTTAAAAATCAAGATCTAACCTCATTTCTTCCGCCGGATTCCGTCACCGGAATCTCCAAAAAGTCGCATTATAGACAACTCCATATTAAAATGGCTGAAGAATATTTTTTTGAATTTGTTAATAAAATAAGGTGCATTTAAAAATTTAACTTTTGCACATTTATTTTTCTGTGGTGTATTTATATTATTATTTGTATTTATAATTTTTTTATTTTCTTTGTTATTTTGTTTTTTACATTAGAATGTATAATTAACGGTATTTTTGAAAGTGGAAAAAACATATAAATATTATAATATGTATTATAAAAAATAATATATTTTAAATTTCATAAATAGATTGTTTAATTTAAAATTTTATTTAATACTATATCTATGATATATATTTAACTATTTTATTCTCACTAGTTTATCTAAATCTTAATCATCAACTTATAACATACTATTATAAAACATTAAATTATTCCTATCAAATAAACATTGCTTAAACCTCTTGTTCAGTATGTCTGATTTAAGTTTAAGATATGGCTTTAGTGTCTTTTCATTTTAATAAGCTGTTAAACTCTTCGATATTCAATATGTTTGATTTACGTTTAGGATATGGCTTTAGTATCTTTTCATTTTAATAAGCACTTTAGTATCTTTTCATTTTAATAAGTAGTTAAACCAATCGATAAAAAATACAGCTCAGTTATTGTGGATCAATGTTCATTTGTCTTTCAATTTTATTATACTCTTTTTCGGTGTAGTAACTTTTTCTCGCTTCTGTGATCCATCATATTTATAAGCACAGCTTCGACGTAAATCACATAAAAAAGACCTTTGTCGCGTTTCGAACCAACTAGTGTGGTTCATCGTAACCAACTTGTCCTTACGATGAACCACACTAGTTGGTTCGAAACGTGACAAAGGTGTTTTTTATGTACTTTATGTCCGGAAGCCGTCTTATTATAAACTTCTCTCGGTTTTGTATTCTCATTGTCAACTTATTAGTGTATGGTGGTTCAATCTTTTCATTTTACTATATATGTTTGCAACGTTATTTAATTTCTTATAAATTTATATGTATATAAAAAGTAAAGTATAAATTATATGTATAAAAAGTAAAGTAGAGAAGTTATTATATATATAATAAATTAAAGTGTTGCAATTTATATATTATTTGAAATTTAAGTATTAAATTATCATATGATGATGATGGTGGTTAATGTCCACTGAGACCAAACTTTGGTCTATCGGACTTAAAGAAACAAATTATTTACTTTGATTTAAAATTTTATTCCTATGCTCAAAAAGTTTGGAGAGAAGCCTCCCGAGTTCAGTATAATTTTGACATCGTAAAAGGCTAGGAAGGTCAGTGTTGCAACAAAGATTATGAAACTGAGATCTAATGTGGTTGTACGTGGGGCACTCTAAGAGGAAGTGGTTTTCATCCTCGATGTTGATGCAAGAGCATTCAGCCCTGTCATGCGGAAAGAGTTATTTTTGCGGACAAACCTAACCTCCCTAGGAGTCTAAGACTCTCTAGTGACAAACAAACCAAACAAGAGCAATCCTTCTTTAAACACACATTATTCTATGAGAGATCAAGTGTTTTCGATCTTACCTTAGGTCCAACGCTTGTTGTAGCAGTCCAGCCTTGCTGATCCAGATGAGCTCCTCCTTCACTTTAAGACCTGCATACACTAACAAAGCAAACGATTACACAACACCTGAATATTTCATAAAACAAAGCATATTCATCACATAGACCAAGGAGTACATGAAATAATTCATTAACAACAAATCATTGAGAAGAATGGACTTATTTGTATTAAGGAAACAAAAAAGGAACCATTACAACCTGAGCCTTGGTGTTGTGCAAGCTCCTCCTAGGTTCCAACAAGAGATTTCCTCTACTTTGACAAGCTCACCCACTCCCAATATGGCAACAAGGAAGGATAGTGATCTCTCCTCACAAGTCAACAATGGAAGTCCTAATTCCAGCAGCATTTACCCTTTAAAATGTTCAGCTTTCAACCTCCCCTCCTTTGGCCCAATGCCTGTATTTATAGTATTCTAGAAGAGGTTATTCAGTTCCAACATCAATGGGATACTCCCTCTTTTGGATGGGGTAGCTCCTCTCTTGATGGGATAAGCTCCTCTAACATAGGGATGCATGAACCATCTGGAGGCGCTCAATACACGTCAAACACTCTTCCAGAAGGCTCTAGAAGTGACCACAAGTAACTTTTT
>APFE031543554.1:38519-60947 GCA_000404065.3 Pinus taeda
ACACCAGCTTTATACAGTTCTTCCATGTTGAGAGCTGGGATTGCATTCTCTGGTCAACTGGTCGTTAATTGCATCCCTTTGCACTGTAAATTTCGTTCGTAAGGATGAAGGCATTGTTTGTCTGTCTAAAATTTTATGAAAAAGAAATTTTATTATTGAAAGAAAGGAGTTGGAAGTATAATTCCAAGTTCTTAAGCAGAAGTCTTAAAATAGATGAACCTTTACCATAATATGTACTTAGCATTGAGTGTGATGTTGAGGTACACAAAACTCAGCTGTATGAAAAAAGGTGAGCTTTGGCAAAAGCCGTAAATTCATACTTGTGACTTCATTTAGGCTATCTTAGTTTATTGAAAATAAAATTTATGTTTTTTTATTTATGTATTACAATTTTAAAAAATGATTGGAAGCTTGTGAAAATTGCATAAAAAGCCAAAATCTAAAAATGGTGAAAATCAATAGGGTCATCAGAGTCTCCAACCTGATTTTCAATAACCACCGATACTATATAGGTTGTAAACGTGGTATTATCATAAAATATTATAGCTTGCAATTATCAAAAGTATAATAAAAATCATAATATTATTGGTAAAGATTATTGTATATGAAAAATTATGGAAACAATCATGTAGAGATTTTCTAACAAAATTATAGGTTTGAAGAAAACTCAAAGATAGTTTTGAGAAAGTTAACATGGGGCATGTATTAGAAGGAATTTTTTTTTTTAAACATTCAAAATCATTGGAGTGATGATGATGTATTAGGTCCAAGACAATTATGGTGTGATAACCCAATATAACAAACTAGAAATCTATTTTTTGCAAAAGATGCATGAGAGGCTTACATAGGTTAGCATCATGGGTGATAATAATCAAATATAATAGCAGGAGCAACTCTCCCTAGCCAAGTCAACAACCATGCACAAGGTTTATTTTTTGCAATTTGTTAGTGTTATTTTACACTTGTCACATTGTTTTCTCTTTCTCTTTTAATAGAGAGACATTTAGGGTTCAATCATGACATATAACTTCATGGAAAGGTGTTCCACATCATGATCTATCATTTCCTACTTCTTGCTCATTGATTGGGTCTTTATCTTAGCCTCAACATGCATTTTCATAACCCTACATGGATTTTTCTCCAAGTGGCTAAAATTTTCAAATTAGTGAGAAACACTTTTAGCGAATTGAAGGTATACATTTATTGATGAGTTCGAACATTATGAGACATGGGTATTGTCACCAATATTGTAGATACAAACATGTACTTGCATACTAACTTCTATATACATTTATACAAGCTCTGTGTTTATTTCTCTAAGATATTAATTTCATTTTTTTCACTTTGTTAGAAGCATGTTTTAAGTGTCTATATAGTAGAAAATTTTATGGTTCAAATTGGAAATTTGGAAATATGAAGATGTAAAAAATGATACAAAGAAAACTTAACATTTTGAATAACTTAAATTGTACCTTCCTATAAGTTCAAGCATGCATTGCACTACATGTGTTTAAAAAGTGTAGAAAATATTCATAGCTAAGTTGGTAGATCAACAACATGAATGCGGAGGTGAATTTTGAAAACCCACTCTACGGATTTTGTAGACCATGTTAGATAATTTATCCATGTGATTTTTAATTCTGCTAGGTGTGCACTAGAGGGATATATGAGTATTCTTCCAAGACCATTGTAGTTTATTTGTACTTTATTTTCTAACCATATTTAAGTTTTAAACAACCATAAGCATTTTTATCAAAGGATGTGCATTTTAGGGTAATGAAAGAAAGTGATATGGCATGAGACCAATCACTCATGCCTTGTCAACCTTCATGAGTGCATTCATTGTTCACAGTGTGGATTTTCTAAAGAAAATGTGCATACTTGCCTAGTATAGGCTCAAAATATTCTACACAGATATTTGTAATGCAAAGATCCAAATTGGATCATAATATTGTTTTTAATTCATCTCAAATTTTTTAGAATGGAAAAGGTGGAGGAATCAACTCATGGGACCATTTTTATTAGTAGGACATAGTTTGGCAAATTGGGGTTTGAAACCTCTCGGGAGTAGTTTGAGGCATCAAACAACATTTTTTGGGAGTAAAATATTGTTGCATAAGTGGCACACCTTCTTGTGTTATTCTACACATAGAGACCTATCCAATGGGGTCTGTATACAAAATTTATGCCACTCAAAAGTTGACCTTCATATTTTGACAACCACGATTTGAGAGGATGTCGTGTTGACACCCATTATTCATGGAAAAGGGGCTTGCCACATGATCATGATGAAGAATACTCTAAAAGAGTCAATATTTTAACTCTAGTTAAGAGTTGGAGGAGTCAAGTCTAACCACTGGTAGAATATCGGATTGTGTTATAACCAAGGCATTAGGAAGAAAAGGGGTTCCATTCCATTCAAGTGCATTTTGTTCCACAAAAAAGAAGAGTAGCCGAGAGGGATAGGGAGAGAGAAAAAACAAATATTTATGCCCTATAGCATCCCACAGGCCAAATGCCTCACTTCTTTATACTTGCATCCATTTTTCATTCAAAGAAAAAGAACAGAGAAACCTTACCTTAAAGTTGGTTTTTCTCCCAAAAGGATTTCCCAAGATATATCTTGTGTCAATTGTGGTTTGTGAGATTTTATTTTGTTGTTCTCTATTTTTAGCATAATTATATTTTTCATGTGCAAACACAATAAATAGTAATTAATAGATCCAAAAATCTAAGGAAAAATAAACCCTTGTAGTGTAGATTTAATATTTTCTAACATAGTTTAATAGATATGTTGTGACGAAATGTCCAATGGAATATCCACGATCTATTATGGATAATATTGGTTTCAGATGGGGTTACTTTGGGTATATTATGGGGAGCCTTAGGGAATATGGATGAGTTAAGCTGAAAGTCACAAAACCCCACTCATCACTGACGAATATGTGAACATCTGTCATGATCTTGTAGAGGAGAGGTTAACACAAGTAGAAGCACAAGCTGTAGATATAAACCATAATGTGAGCCTCCTCATGGTGGACCTCACCAATAAGCTTGGGCTATTCAAGGAATATGGGGGTTCTAACACAAAGGTTTGATTACGAGGGAGATCTGGAGATCAAGAAGAAATAGAGAAGGATCCAAAGAAAGAACTCAAAAAGGATCAACCCAGTTCAAGTGTTGTGAACTATTCACAATCCCTATTCAAAATGGAAGTGAAGGCTGAAATAAAGTTGTATTAAGGTGAGATTGATGGTTTGAAGCTAAATCACTGGTTGTAGCAATTAAAAGTTTATTTTAGTGTCCATCATCTAGAGGAAGAGTATAAGATTTCATTTGCTCAACTAGAATTAGAGGGCCATGCCCTAACTTGTTAGTAAAGCCTCATGGAGACATTGAGGTTCAAGGGAAGTCCTCTAATGACTGTAAGAGGATTCAAAAGCCTCATAAATTCACAATTTTACCCTATGGGGTATGTCGAGGACCAATGGATTCAATGGAATTACTACAAGTAGAAGCAAGTGGAAAGCGTCTAGGAGTACACCATAAAGTTCAAAACTATTACCATAATGTTGGGTATCTCTCCAAAGAATCTAGATGTAATTCTCAAGTATCTGGGGTGTATGGACAACCATCTGTGGAAGCAAGTGATATTGTTCTAACCTAAATTGATGGACAAGGTTTGTGTATAGGAACAATATTTGAAAACATAGGCTAGAAGAAATGAAAATCAAGTGGGTTGAAGTAGAAGGAGCACCAAGATGATTATAAGGAGGGAAGAAGTGAAAAGGGGGAAAACATAAAAATACATCAACCACAACAAAGCAGTGCAAAGATACAAACAACTATTGCAACAATTATAACATTAGAATTCATACTGAGGAGAAGTGTTGGAAGTTGCATCTAGGGCTTAACTCAAAGAAACACACACGCACACACACACATATATAATAAGAACCTCATGGTCACTTATTCGAGCAACCAAGTTGAAATAAAATTAGATGTGCATGAGAAGATCATATGTACATCAATGCAAAAGGAGGTGAATATAAGTATCCTTTAGAAACATAAAGAGAATGAAAAGACCAAAATATTCATTATAAAGACACAAGTCAAGAAGACAAATATTGATGCTTTGTTCGACTAAGGATGACAAGTGAATCTCATTGCAACAAAGTTGGTCAACAAATTGGGACTGGAAGTTTATTTGATCATCCAAGTCTATATCCATTGGGATGGGTAAAGAAGGATGTGGAAATAATGGCAACTAAATAGTGGAAAAATAGATTTTATAATAGTGTTGATTTTATTAATGAAGTGGAACTAGATGTAGTTCCCCATGATGTATTTGGATTGGTTTTTGGAAGTTTCTATATGTAAATGCAAGATGAAATTTTCATGCGAAGAGCTAACTAGTACCAACTCATCAATTGTGGAAAATCCTTCACTATCGATGCATACAAGGGCAAGTCCAAACATTTTCTAGTAAGCTCCAACCAAGCTAAGAAACTGGTCAGTTATAGTAAGTACTATTTTTTACTATTCTTAAGAGAGATGAATTTTTAGAAGAGTCAATAAGAGAAAAGGCATCCCTGTAGGGGGTACTAACAAACATAAACAATAGTTGGAAGAGTTGCTATGGGCGTAGAGGAATGTGTTCCAGGTGCCTAAAGGGATAACACCAAGGAGGGAAGTGGAGCAAAAGATCCATCTATTGCTAGAATCCCCATTTCCAAACATTAGGTTATACAGAAAGTGTATTATAAAAGAAAGTGAGGTGAAGAAGCAGTTGCAATAGCTATTGGAATAAGGTGTCATTCGACTAAGTATCTCACCATGTGGGTCACTTATCATCATTGTGCTAAAGAAGGATGGGACTTGGCAAATGTGTATAGATTAGGTGTTAAATAGAATTACACTAAAGAATAGGTACCCCATTCCTAGGATAGATGATCTACTAGATCAGTTGTAGCAAGTGAAATACTTCACCAAGCTAGACTTAAATTCTAGATACCACTAGGATTGATTCAAAGAAAAAGATACTTGGAAGACCGCCTTCATAAGAACACAAGGTCTATGTGAGTGATTAGTCATGTTGCTTGGCCTACACAATGCACTAGCTATGTTTATGAAGTTAATGAATAATATATTGTGCCCTTTTATAGATTCATTTGTTATTGTCTATTTGGATGATATATTGGTATATAGTGCTACCTGGGAGGAGCACATCTCATAATTAATCTAGGTGTTAGAGACATTAAAGTAGCATCAGTTGCTGACAAATCTCAAGAAATGTGAGTTTTCATAATAGCCTTTGGCTTATCTGGGGTATGTGATAGGTGGAGGAGAAATGAAAAAGTTCCTTCCCATATGGAGGCCATCATGAAGTGGACAATGCCTACTAATTTTTCTAATGGGCTTCCAATATAGGTAAATTATAAGGCCCACTAGTCCACTCATAGGCACATAAAACAATGTTTTGACCCCAAATTTTTGCACTTAATGGTATATTTTCCTAGCTTAAAAAGTTCCTAGAGGATTTGTTGTGGTTTTCACGCCTTAAGTGCCTTAATATGTTTATTATGCAGGACTAATAAATATTTTGAACAAATTATAACGAATCCAATGTTGGAGAGATTCTAGGGACTTGCTCTCTACCACAAGAAGACTCAAACTTGGTTGTCTTAGGGAATTTAAGGCCTCCTCTTTTTTCCGCGAGTTAGATCTAGGTAAAGATCCCTTATTTTTAGGATTTTTTGGGGGGGAATGTTGCCCTATTCTCAAGGAGGTTGCTTTCCTACCTAATGCATAAATAAGAGATTCAAGTTGGCCCTTGAGGCATAGTAAAAGATAGATTATAAAGTGCTTAGGCTTTGAATATTTTTGAGCAAGTTTTGCAACTTTGTATTCTTGATGTAAGATAGATTTTAGGTTAATGTAAGTAGTTCCTCATTTCAATTCCTATATTGGTTCCTCCTTCAGTTTTTTTATCGTCCTTGGGCTAGGGTCACCGTACGAGCTTCAAAGCCCTATTGCATTTCTGTTACCATCATTTTAATGATTTTATTTTGCTTTGTTTAGCTCTTGAATCAACAATTATTGAAATTATAGTTTGATAGTTAAGTAGATAGTTTTATGAGCTAACTTTATTTGCAATTCATTTATGCAATCCTTTAGCATATTAGATCACTCGTGTTGCTTATCACTGCATTTTTAAGTCTCTTTCGATTTCATTTCATTTGCTAGTACAATTCTTGCAATTTTCATGTTTTATTGTGCAGCTAAAAATTATGATTACAAAGGGTGAAAAAAACTTGTTTTCATATTGTTAAAGCTTAGACTTCGCTTTTCTATGCTTTTACTAGCTGAATAATATCATTTCTCATCATTCTTACCCCTTTTCTCATCTTAGATTTGCATTTTAGCAGTTTTTTTGGCTTATTGGTTTTTCTTGTAGAAAAATGGGGAATCATATAGCAGCCAACAAACAACCCATTTTCTTCATCCAGATTAGCAATAAACTCTTGATTTAGTTTCCTTTTCATATTAGAACATGTTTGGGGTGTTGAAGATGGAGTTTGGAAGAGTAGAAATCTCTTGAAGTTTACCTTAGATGCTTTTATTGTATGTTTTCTGAGTGTTATTAATTTCTATAACATAGATTTTAGGTTTATTTTCCAAGTCTTTTATTTTCAAGAAAAGTGTTTCCAGTTTCCTACAATCAACATATGTGTGTGCCATCTCATTTTTGCAATTTCACTTTCTTATAGCATAAATAGCTTGGAAACTTGACTTGATTTCTATTCATCTAACCAACACTGCAACATCTGTCACCTACATGAGGATTATAAAAGGGAAGAGATAGTGTTTGTTGCACATATAGTGTTACTGCCTCTTAAGTTTGTAAAAAAATTGGGTTGATAATTAAAGCTATGACTGTTATAGCTCCAAATCTCACTATTATGGTTTGTGATGCTACACTCATGGCCTAGGGCAACCCCTCCTTCCAGACCTGGTCTCAAATTTAAAAAACAGTGTTTTATTCCATGTACGTGACATTGCCCTGAGTTAAACGCGTGTATACGCGGGTTCATATATACCCAACCCGCGTATATGTATTAAAACACTTAAAAAAATATAAAACTCCTTTTTTTCGGGCGGAGATCGCGGGTTTTACCTGCTGATCACCTGTTAGTGCCCGTGGCCTCAACTGTTCCCAACCAATTCCTAACTAAAAAACTACTTTGGAATTGGTATAAAAAGACACCAAAGGGAAGGCCTAAAAGGAGGAGAGAAGATAGAGAAAGGTTATTATACTGAGATTTCCCCCTGATCAGGTCTGAAGACCCTTGTGCCTTCTGCACTTCCCCCATTTGTACAGGAAACCCTTGTTTCCTTGTGATTTGATGTTCATCCCTTAGTTATGAAATCTTGGAGTGAGTATTGGAAGGAGATATGCTAGAGGCTTGAGGCGGGACAGATCCAGAAGGAGGCTGAGCTTTGAGCCTGCAGAGGTTGCTCAGGTGATATTACTCTTTTTGTACTTTCTATTTGTCTTAATAAAGAAACACGTCTTGGTTCCCGATATGCTTCTTCTTTATGTTAATGATGTTCATGTTTGAATTTCATGTATGAATGGATGTCTAAAAGTTCATAACTAACTCCTTTCTTGTATAACATAAAGATGATTTTTGTATAAATCTTTGTCCATATACTGCTGCATTCTTTGGAATTGTTGGTTTTGCAGGGCAAAGGAGCGAAAGAGGCGTGAAGAAGGGTTTGGACCCTTGAGGAAATACCCGAACGTGGGATCTGAGGTACGTCCTTCTTACCTTAGAATTAACTTTTGCTAGCATAATGGCTGTGTGTGTGCATGTTTCTTTGTTTAGACAACTTTCAGTCTGCTAGGGTTCCACCCAAAAGACCTAGGGGATAAAATCCCTCAACACCACATCTAGATATGTTCAAAGGAAAATGTTGGAGGAAGCAGTCAAGACTAAAAAGTCTTGCAGTTTTAAAACTAATGAGTTGTGTATGTTTGCACGTACAGTACAAGGAGATGAGCAAGCTTTAGAGTTTGTTCAGGAAGAGTTGAATCTGAAGATTGTTCAGATCGATGCTGAGATAGAAAGATCTCAGAAGGAAATGAAGACAAAGGAAGTAGAAAATGGTGATGATGATATGCTTCAGCAATGCTACAGAGAAATTGCATTGTTGGAATACTTGTTGGAGAATCCAGATTACGGCAGGGAGATTGCAGACGAAAGAGTTCAGTACAGTAAACGAGAGCAGAACGACATCTTGGAGACATATGGTAAGAAGGTGAGACTAGCTGACAGTCTCATGGTGAATGCAAATCAACATACTGATGTGCTGACAAAGGAGTTGGGAAGGAACTCAAAGCAACATGTTGAAGTGTTGCGAGGGAAAGATGAGGAGAAAACTAGTGAAGATTTGCTGAGTCCTGAAGAAGACTTGGAGCTACAAAGAGAGAACTTGGTGACTGATTCTGATTTTGATGCTGACAATTTGATTGTGTTTACAGGTGATGTAGAAGACAGTCCATCATTTGAGATTGTCTTGGAAGAAGAAGAACTGTTGCAGATAGAAGATGAGACAATCATGTCTCCTATGCAGAAGCTTGTTACCGTGGGTGACAAGAAAGAGTTGGCTTGTTTGTATAGCCAAGAGAAGACTGGTGGGAAAAACTTTGGAGCTGCTACAATAGTACAAGATGAAGCTATAGTATTTGCAAAACTTGATTGGATTTCCAGAATCAATCAAGATTATAATGGACAATTACTGAAGATGGTCGAAAGAGAAGATGGAGATTTTGCTGGAGTTAAATTGCAGCATGTTGATGAAATTGCAGATGATGATAAAAGGAATGTTGCAGAGGGACAGGAAGTTTGGGAGGCTGCAACATCCATAGTGACAGCTAGAGCAACATGTGGGGCGAAGTTTATGGTGGCAGCTGAGACAACATTGATAGCAGCAGAAGAGGCACTGAAGCCTTATGGGTTTTATTCTAACAATTGTTTTGTGAGTACAGGTTTTATTGAAGATGCTGGAGAAAATCTGTTAGACAGAGAAATTGAGATGATGAGGCGGATGATGATGAAATAATCCCGGAAGAGACCAGTAGCAGTGAAACAAAGGAGAAGCAACAAAAGGAAGACAACAGAAGATTGCGAGAGCACAGCCAGTAGAGCGATGCAACATAAAGTGTGGAAACCTGGAGAAAGGCAGCGAGTAATAGCACATGATGACTTGTAGAAAAAAGTGTGGGGTCCAGGAAAACCAAGAGGAGAAGACACATGATTAGGAGATCATGAATATTTTCTACCTTGGGAGTCTGATGCAGGAGCATTTAGCCCAAGGGAAATCATTGTAAATAGTAGACATAGGGGGTCATGCATTTTTGGAATTAGTTTCCTAAGTTCCAAGTTAGTTTAATATTTAGGCTTTTAAGTGTGATTTAATTAGATATTCTCAAAATAAATAAATGAGAACATAAGAACTAGGGAGAGCTTTTAGGCATAAAAGGAATGGATGTGGATCATTAAGTGATAAGGAGGCTTTTCTATTTTAAAACAGGGAAAAGATGGAATAAAGCCTCAAGAGGCTTTTTGTCATATGTATGCATTGCATGTAGAGCTTTAGAGCTTTTATTTGAATGATTTTAGGATTTTTGTTGAGAAGTTGAAGGGATTGAACTTAGATTAGATCATTCTAAGTTTTATAAATTATCAAGCCTCAAAGGCATTGAAGATCAGAGGGTGAGTGAGAGGGTGAGTGAGTGTGTGTAGAGAGTGAGAGGTTTTCTGCTTGGATGCCTTCAGCAGTTTGTAAGGGCCAATGAAATTGTAAATCAGGCCACGGAAAATGCTACTGTAAGTAAGTTCATTTTTATGAAAGTGCTCGGTTTGAGTTTAAACCTTAACTTGGTCAATTGTGTATGGATAAAATTCTGTGTGAAGAGTTGAATGATGAACTTGTGAGTATTCAATTTGCTAGAATAATTAAACAGTTTTTATGAATTCATATTTCAATGCGTGAATTCAAATGTCATTATGTAGAGGAGAGGGAATCGATTTTATTATCGATTATTGATTAAAATCTGAATACAATTATGAATGGAATTAGGCATTCGATTAGGGAAAAATGGCCAAGCTGTAGTCATAATGGAGACGTGGATGGACGTCCTTCTAATGTATCTCCAATTTATTCGTTAATACCAGAAATGAAACTGGGTTGACCTCAAGTTCTGTAAAAATAAATAAATCCAACTCAAGAGAAAAGATTGGTAGCTCTGTTAGTGGTCAGAAATTATACTTGGCGACTGCAAAATCCAGTGATGTCTATGACGAAAATTGGGCACAAATGTTTTCTCCAACTAGCCGGAAGATAACAAGAGAACAAAGAGTCCAGAAGAAGAGGTTGACGCATATGACCTAGAGTTCCGTGAAGAAGGAGCCACATACGAACCACAATTCTGTGAAAGCGATTAATGGAGACATAGCAGTTCGTTATTTTGAGTTCATTGGAAAAAATTCCTCTTTTCAAAGGGGGTCTAAATTATAATAGTCCTTCCATGTATCGTTGATGCAAATATATCAATTTCCAACGTTGAAAATCTGAGCTTCTTTTCTTACACATCAGACCTGATGTTTCCAGTGTTGTTTATAGCCGACGACAGCAATATATTGATCTGCTTCAAGTGCTGCTTCTGTGAGACGCAAGGAAGAAACTGAGTCAATAGTATATGATGGGTTCATAAATGCAATACTGGAGCAAGAGGAGGCAAGCAATTGAATATGGTGATGGCAAGGGTGGAATATCAGAGAAGCAAGCACTTTCAGGTATATATGTCCAAAATAAATCTAATCTTGGTAATCATGATGAGCCCTTTAATGCAACAGCCACATGCATACAGAGAAAGTTCCGTAGTTTGAAAGGTCGAAGGGATTTTCTGGTTATTCACCAGAAAATTGTCAAAATACAGGCAGATGTAAGAGGCATCAGGTCACGAAAAATATTACAGAAAGATCATTTGGTCAGTTGGGATTGTTGAAAAAAGAAATCTTGCGTTGGAGATGTAAGGGAGTTGGATTGCGTGGTTTTCGAGCAGATAAAGTTATTGAAGATTCATGTGTAAAAGAAGCTTTTGCATGAGTGAATTTGCACTGAAGGGGATTTTTTCAACAAGTGATTGAATTGTATTGTGATATGATGTGTGAATTTGATTTCCTATGAGTGAGGTTGTTGATTTGAGGCGCATGCTTTTATATGAATGAGTGAGGAAAAAAAAAGATCCTGGCTATTTTCAGGCCTTGCTTGCATCAGGTGGTATCAGAGCAGGAATGCTTTGTTGAAGAAGTTTGTTTTTTTTTGAATGAGTACAGTTGAGAACTGAAGTGTGTTTCTTTGAATGTGTGATGAATGATTTTTAAATTTGATATGATAGCTACACAAATGCAGTGAAGAAGATTGCAGAAGTAGAAGACAAGATCATGAAGGATCTTAAAGGTGAGATGATTTTTTCATATGAAATTTATGATTTAAGTTTATGGTTGCAGAGAAGATGATGGCAGTGAACCTGGCATTCAGCTAAAGGCTGAATAAGGAGGACAATTGCAGTGTCCTAAAGAAGAAAAGTGAGTTGAAGAGATAGCCTAGAGAGAGCAGAGGAGTGCTCAAGAGGTTCCAGAGGCAGTGAACCAGTACTTACCAAAATACTGAGTGAGGAGAGCTTGGTGAGGTAAGTGGCAGCAAGAGAGGTTGTTGTTGCAGAGGCTAGTACAACTCATGGTGAGTGAGAAATGCCACAGAGATGAGATGACTGCAGAAGTTCGAGAAAGAAAGATTTCAGTAATAAAAGTACAATTGCAGGTACTGGAAGAATTGCTGCAAGAGCAGGAAGATCAGAATAGAGGATGGATCTTTCCATTGAAAGGAAAGAGAGTGATTTGGCGACAATTCCAGAGGAGGTTGAGGCAAATTGTGATTGCCTTGTTGAAAAAGGGACTTAGAGTTCTTGAGCCAGAGATGAAATTTGAAGATTCCACATGCAGATATGTTCAAAGGAAAATGTTGGAGGAAGCAGTCAAGACTAAAAAGTCTTTCAGTTTTAAAACTAATGAGTTGTGTATGTTTGCAGGTACAGTACAGAGAGATGAGAAAGCTTTAGAGTTTTTTCAGGAAGAGTTGAATCTGAAGACTGTTCAGATCGATGCTGAGATAGCAAGATCTCAGAAGGAAATGAAGACAGAGGAAGCAAAAAATGGTGATGATGATATGCTTCAGCAATGTTACAGAGAAATTGCATTGTTGGAATACTTGTTGGAGAATCCAGAGTACAACAGGGAGATTGCAGACGAAAGAGTTCAGTACAGTAAACGAGAGGAGAACGACATCTTGGAGACAGATGGTAAGAAGGCGAGACTAGCTGACAGTCTCATGGTGAATGCAAATCAGCATACTGATGTGCTGACAAAGGATTTGGGAAGGAACTTAGAGCAGCATGCTGAAGTGTTGCGAGGGAAAGATGAGGAGAAAACTAGTGAAGATTTGCTGAGTACTGAAGAAGACTTGGAGATGCAAAGAGAGAACTTGGTGACTGATTGTGATTTTGATGCTGACAATTTGATTGTGTTTACAGGTGATGTAGAAGACATTCCATCATTTGAGATTGTCTTGGAAGAAGAAGAACTGTTGCAGATAGAAGATGAGACAATCATGTCTCCTATGCAGAAGCTTGTTACCGTGGGTGACAAGAAAGAGTTGGCTTGTTTGTATAGCCAAGAGAAGACTGGTGGGCAAAACTTTGGAGCTGCTACAATAGTACAAGATGAAGCTACAGTATTTGCAAAACTTAATTGGATTTCCAGAATCAATCAAGATGATAATGGACAATTACTGAAGATGGTCGAAAGAGAAGATGGAGATTTTGCTAGAGTTAAATTGCAGCATGTTGATGAAATTGCAGATGATGAGAAAAGGAATTTTGCAAAGGGACATGAAGTTTGGGAGGCCGCAACATCCATAGTGACAGCTAGAGAAACATGTGGGGCGACATTTATGGTGGCAGCTGAGACAACATTGATAGCAGTAGAAGAGGCACTGAACCCTTATGGGTTTTATTCTAACAATTGTTTTGTGAGTACAGGTTTTATTGAAGATGCTGGAGAAAATTTGTTAGACAAAGAAATTGAAATGATGAGGCGGATGATGATGAAAGAATCCTGGAAGAGACCAGTAGCAGTGAAACAAAGGAGAAGCAGCAAAAGGAAGACAACAGAAGATTGCGAGAGCACAACCAGTAGAGCGATGCAACATAAAGTGTGGAAACCTGGAGAAAGGCAGCGAGTAATAGCACATGATGACTTGCATAACAAAGTGTGGGATCCAGGAAAACCAAGACGAGAAGACACAGATCATGAATATTTTCTACCTTGGGAGTCTGATGCAGGAGCATTCAGCCCAAGGGAAATCATTGTAAATAGTAGACATAGGGGGTCATGCATTTTTGGAATTAGTTTCCTAAGTTCCAAGTCATTTTATTATTTAGGCTTTTAAGTGTGATTTAATTAGATATTCTCAAAAAAAATAAATGAGAACATAGGAACTAGGGAGAGCTTTTAGGCATAAAAGGAATGGATGTGGATCATTAAGTGATAAAGAGGCTTTTCTATTTTAAAACAGGTAAAAGATGGAATAAAGCCTCAAGAAGCTTTTTTTCATATGTATGCATTGCATGTAGAGATTTAGAGCTTTTATTTGAATGATTTTAGGATTTTTGTTGAGAAGTTGAAGGGATTGAACTTAGATTAGATCATTCTAAGTTTTATAAATTATCAAGCCTCAAAGGCATTGAAGATCAGAGGGTGAGTGAGAGGGTGAGTGAGTGTGTGTAGAGAGTGAGAGGTTTTCTACTTGGATGCCTTTGGCAGTTTGTAAGGGCCAATGAAATTGTAAATCAGGCCACGGAAAATGCTACTGTAAGTAAGTTCATTTTTATGAAAGTGCTCGGTTTGAGTTTAAACCTTAACTTGGTCAATTGTGTATGGATAAAATTCTGTGTGAAGAGTTGAATGATGAACTTGTGAGTATTCAATTTGCTAGAATAATTAAACAGTTTTTATGAATTCATATTTCAATGCGTGAATTCAAATGTCATTCTGTAGAGGAGAGGGAATCGATTTTATTATCGATTATTGATTAAAATCTGAATACAATTCTGAATCGAATTAGGCATTCGATTAGGGAAAAATGGCCAAGCTGTGGTCATAATGGAGACGTGGATGGACGTCCTTCTAATGTATCTCCAATTTATTCATTAATACCAGAAATGAAACTGGGTTGACCTCAAGTTCTGTAAAAATAGATAAATCCAGCTCAAGAGAAAAGATTGGTAGCTCTGTTAGTGGTCAGAAATTATCCTTGGCGACTACAAAATCTAATGATGTCTATGACGAAAATTGGGCACAAATGTTTTCTCCAACTGGCCGGAAGATAACAAGAGAACAAAGAGTCCAGAAGAAGAGGTTGACGCATATGAACTAGAGTTCCGTGAAGAAGGAGCCACATACGAACCATAATTCTGTGAAAGCAATTAATGGAGACATAACTGTTCGTTATTTTGAGTTCATTGGAAAAAAATTCTCTTTTCAAAGGGGGTGTAAATTATAATAGTCCGTCCCTATATCGTTGATGCAAATATATCAATTTTCAACGTTGAAAATTTGAGCTTCTTTTCTTACACATCAGACCTGATGTTTCCAGTGTTGTTTATAGCCGACAAGAGCAATATATTGATCTGCTTCGAGTGCTGCTTCTGTGAGACGTAAGGAAGAAACTGAGTCAACAGTATATGATGGGCGCATAAATGTAATACTGGAGCAAGAGGAGGCAAGCAATTTAATATGGTGATGGCAAGGGTGGAATATCAGAGAAGCAAGCATTTTCAGGTATATATGTCCAAAAGAAATCTAATCTTGGTAACCATGATGAGCCTTTGAATGCAGCAGCCACACGCATACAGAGAAAGTTCCGTGGTTGGAAAGGTCGAAGGGATTTTCTGGTTATTCGCCAGAAAATTGTCAAAATACAGGCAGATGTAAGAGGCATCAGGTCAAGAAAAAAATTACAGAAAGATCATTTGGTCAGTTGGGATTGTTGAAAAAAGCAATCTTGCGTTGGAGACGTAGGGGAGTTGGATTGCGTGGTTTTCGAGGAGATAAAGCTATTGAAGATTCATGTGTAAAAGAAGCTTCCGCATGAGTGAATATGCACTAAAGGGGATTTTTCAATAAGTGATTGAATTGTATTGTGATATGATGTGCGAATTTGATTGCCTATGAATGAGGTTGTTGATTTGAGGCGCATGCTTTCATATGCATGAGTGAGGAAAAAAAATATTCTGGTTATTTGCAGGCCTTGCTTGCATCAGATGTTCCCATTCTCACAGAGATGGCAGATCGTTTCCATCCATGGTGTTTTAGGAACTGCCCAACGACCTGTTTCACTTTTGAGCTCATGAGAATTCGTTCTAATATTCGCTATATTATTTTCTTCTTTGAGCTAGTTAAAACAAAGAGATACTTTTGATCTTTTAGGGTGGGGTTGATGACCTTCTTATAATAACTTAATTTTCTTTTAGCAGCTAAATCTTGCTTACACCAAAATTTTTCTTTGAACTTAGAAGTAATAATATTTTTAATGTTATTAATATTTTGCAAAGCATCATTCTCGTTGATCTCCCAATGATTTAACCAAGCCCTCGTGTCTTTATACCACCCCCGTTTGAGCCTTAGGTGGTTTTGGTTGGAATTTAAAGCTATCTTAGGAAGTCTATGATCTCCTATGTTATTGAGTTTGTGCTTGTACAACAGAAGCTTGGTCATAGCTAGGCTCTCGATAGGGGAAATACCTACTTCTATAAGGAGAATAGGATAGGGTGCATTGCTTTTAATTTTCAGGTTATACATTATAAAACGCTTCTAGATTTGTTCAATCTTTCCCCAGGATTCTCTAGATATGTTGCAACCCCAAACCTCACATCCATATAAGATAATAGGAGTGACTAAAGTTTCAAAGAGGAACTTCTTTTTATCCCACATTACGATGTTTTTCGTTTTACAATTATTCTCAAGACCAAAATAAGCTTTCCACCCCCCATTAATCCTTTTCTCAATGCTATAGTTCCAATTGAGCTTGTAATGAATATCAATTCCTAGGTACTTGTAAGAATACACTTCCTCCAAGTTATTATTGTCATACATAAAATTAGTGTAAGCTGTCCTTCTTGGATTTGATAAATCAAAATTTGTTTGTCAAGTGTTAACAGTCATACCCATGGTAGAGCAGAAATCTTAAGAAAAATATAAATATTTTTAATTTAAAATAATAATTCTTTTAATATATTTAAATGTTGTGAAAATATTATAAATTGTAATTTAAAAATTATAAAAATAATTTTATTGGAAAATAACTAACTTTATTAGAAATTAATTTTTCAAACTAAATCTATTTTAATAAATATATTGTTGAAGTCGTCTTTACTTTATCTTTAAATAATTGGGAGTAATATGATTAGATCCTAATACCAAGAGCATCAAGAAGAATTGATCCATGACCTTCTAATAGGAAGGTGATTTCAACAACACCTTGACCAATTGAGTTAACCCACAACACTTTTATTTGTCCACATATGCATATATATCTTTAAATAATTTGGAGTCGTGTGTCCACATATACGTATGTATGCATAACCCTACACCACTTTGTTGGTAGTTTGAAACACCTTAGATTGGGCATCATCATTATGCTCTTCGAATCTTACATTGAATTTATTTTTCGTGTTGATTGTGAGAAAGCATATTAATATTGTATTTTGTAATTTTATATTATTGTGTCAAGAGGCACATTCTATAGTCAAGTGTGAGGGTGATGTGAAAGGCACATTCTATTGTAAAGTATGAGGGTGATGTGTGATTGAGTCGAGAGGCTTATTCTACAGCCCAGTGTGAGGGGGATGTGATGGGACGAGCCCAACACTTTATACACTTGTCGTAAAGGGAATGATTTATAATTTCTGTTTGGTTGATTTAATCATACGGAATGGCAACACGCGAATGAAATGCAATACAGATATTTTAGATTTTGGTTGGTGTGCATTCAATGATGTGTTAATGAAAAGGTACTCGCCTTGATGTTTGTGTCTCCTGCTCAGTTCTTTGTTTGTTCCCTCATTCGGTGGTCTTCTTGGTCTTTTGTTGTATCCCTGTCGAGGGTTTCCTCTGCAATGCTTCGCGAGGTTCAGTGGGCAGCTATGCTGCAAGTCCTGGTTATGTTTCTGGTTACTCGGAACTATGACTGTATTGGTCCTTGTTTCTTGGTTCATAGCTGGTTGTGACTCGTCCTATAGTTGCTAGGGTAGGATCTCTGTTGTCTTTGGTTTCTTTCTGTCGTGGGCTCCAAGGCCGCCATATGTTAACTCATGCACTAATGTTTCTCGTCTAGTTTGGAAACTCAACGTCTATTTACTTTCAGGCTCGACTCGATGGCTCTCTTCCATCTCCGGTGCACACAGGTAATCTATCCTTCTCTATTTTCAACTCATGAGCATCCTTCTACGGTTCTTGACATGGATTGCTCCTTATTCTCCTCAGTCTGTTGATGCTGTCACTGGAACGCTGGTCTCTGACCTCACTGCGAACCCTCAGGTATCTGTTGGCATTCTTAATGGCTTAGTTTTTCTTTCTAGCTCTGTAATTACACTTATATTGCATTATATTGCTAACACCTGTGTATTCTCGGCTGTGCAGGTGTTGGGGTTTGTTGTTGGAGGGTTTGGTGTCACACACCTCGATTTTTCCTGGTAGGATCTGCCTCTTCTAACCTCTAGTAGTTCGTCGTCTTAGTCTTTTTAACTATGCTCTTTGAGTGGGAAGGGTTTGTCAAACGCTCACTATGAGCTATGCTCTGGTTCATCGGAACTTTGGTTTCCACCGTATATTGATTAAAATTTCCTGTGTAGTTGTGGCTCCTTCCTAAACCCTTACCTGGGGTTTATTGTTAAGGGTCTTTGTGTCTACACCGTGTATAAATGTTAATATTGAAACCCTCGCCTAGGGTTTGTGGCCCAGGGTTTGAATGTGCACAATTTTGGTTTTATAATTTTGTTGTATAAATTTAATATGCTGGACTTTGCAATATTTGGCAATGAATTCTTTTGGGAAAATATAATAATATTGGTTTTGTTTTTGAATTACCTGGTTGACGTATGATGTTTGTCTTCTTAGGATGTCGTGGCTAGAACTGTTGTCATACACCTTCAGTTTGCTTGAAATTCAATATATATAATGTTTTTTTTATTACACGAACTCTGTGAATTTGGTTGCAATGTTACTTGGTTGTCTTTTGAGATGCAATGTGGAAACTGTCACTTGACCTGTAGGTGTTTGGCCTGTGTGAAGTTCTGGTTTACTTCCACTATCTGCTTCAAGGAATTACAAACCCTTATATCGTGTCTGCTCCTTAGTCTTGTTGCATTCACTGGTTGTCTCTCTCCAAAAACGCAACGAAGTATTTGTTTACAAGAATCTGTACATAGCTAGTTGTGTATTCAAATAATCATTAAATGGAAAACATAATTTACAGTAAGCATACAGATGGATAGAACTTTGAATTCTCTGTTGTTACTTTTTATTTGAGCGCGAGAGGTATTGAACTGAACCCCTTACATGGTTTGTCCTGTTACATTTATAGGTTCCCTGTTCCAGTTAATGAAACTGTACAGTTGCTTTTTCCAGTTACAGACTCTTATAGTTACTTGTTATTAGACATTCGTTTATCTTATGACAAGATTTCCTCTTCAAATACATTTGTATTTTTCCCTTTAAAATAAAAGGATAATCACAGTTTGTTAACAACAGATCAACATATAACTATAACTGTTCAACTACCCTTAACTAACATAAAATAAAATAATAAAAGTCCTACTACTTTCCTGTAAACCAACAAAAAGACTAAATAAAAGTAAATTCAACTTTTCTTTGACCTGGGAGAGACTTCACCTGGTCATGGTGAGCTGGATGCTCTTGCATCAGGCTCCTAGGGCAAAAAGAAATCATGGCTCTGGTCCATGAACTTCTCAACTGAAGAACTTGTCTGTTCAATCTGCCTGGTGTCAAGCCATGAACTGTCCTCAATAGGATGGTTCTTCCACTTGACCAGGTATTTCAAAAATTCCTTCCGCCGAGTTCGTTTAGCCACCTGAGTGTCGAGAATGCTCTCGATCTCGGGAGGTTGAGCGTAAGACATCTGTCTCTTCCAAGCTTATCCTCCATCCTGGGTATTCCATGTGGGTCGCGTGGTTCCATCTTCTTCCTTCTCCTATGGGTCAGCCGTGTAGGGAAACATGTCTACTACATTAAAAATAGGCGAAATGCCTATTCCAGGTGTCAACTGGATCTCATAAGCATTTGCTAAAAATTTCCGAGGAAGTGTACATATAAAGTACGTGTTTAACTCTTTCACCAAGCCTCAAAACTCTTTCACCGAAGAATATATGCGAAGAATGTGAGGAAGTGTATATATAAAGTAAGTGTTTAACTCTTTCACGGAGCCTCAAAACTCTTTCACCAAAGAATATATGCGAAGAATGCAAGGAAATGTATATATAAAGTAGGTGTTTAACTCTTTCACCGAGCCTCAGAACTCTTTCACCTAAGAATATATGCAAAGAATGCGAGGAAGTGTATATATAAAGTACATGTTTAACTCTTTCACCGAAGAATATATGCGAAGAATGCGAGGAAGTGTATATATAAAGTACATGTTTAACTCTTTCACCGAGCCTCAGAACTCTTTCACCGAAGAATATATGTAAAGAATGCGAGGGAGTGTATATATAAAGTACGTGTTTTAACTCTTTCACCGAGCCTCAGAACTCTTTCACCGAAGAATATATGTAAAGAATGCGAGGAAGTGTATATATCAAATAAGTGTTTTAACTCTTTCACCGAAAAATATATGCCAAAAAGTGTATATATAAAATTGTTAAATAAATTATTTATAATTTATAATTAATATTATAATTATTAAATAATTTATATATTATTTTCAACTCCAAAATATGTTATATATACTGTAATCAAAAAACAAAATAACAAAGAGGAAAATAAAAAAATCATAAATATAACATAATAAAAGCAACCACTAAAAAATGAAAAATACAAGTCCATATACTAAAGTTTAAATCAAATTGTTAAACAAAACGTTTTATGTATGTTATTTGACATGAATATTAAGTTTTATTATAAATTGATGATAAGATTTAGTTACTAATAATAAATAAAATAAAATAAAATAGTATACATATAATATATATCTAATTTTAAATAAAATAGTTAAATAATTATTTATATATTTTAAATTATATATTTAAATTTAATATTATAATTTTAAGATAATCTAGACACTATTTTTCCAACTCCAACTTCAAAAATAGGTTAATTATACACTAATTAAAAAAACAAAATAACAAAAAAGGAAAATAAAAAAATTCATAAATATAAACCATAATAAAAAGAAAACCCAGAAAAAAAAATGTGCAGAAGTTAGTTTTTTAAATACATCCTATCTATTAAAAAGTTAAAAACTAATTCTACCATTTTAATATTCAACCCTCTGATGATGTTGACTTAATATTAGGAAGCATGAAGGTGCAGGAAGCATGTGACATGTTCGTGTTTTGCGGAATTTGAGTTAATCAAAACCACGAATTGGCTTTGACTTGCCTCAACCAAAACCGGGTTGTTGTTTTGTTAACTTCGTCTGCTTCAATTAATAAACACGTTGTATCACTCACTCAACCTTCCACTGGTGGTTCATTAGTGGGCCCTTCACCTCCGACTTTTGTGAAATTCTATACTCTCAAATCTATAATTTAGATACTATTTTTCCAACCTCAAAAATATGTTAATTCTACATTATAATTAAAAAACCAAAGAGGAAAATAAAAAAATTCATAAATATAAACATAATAAAAAGACAACCCAGAAAAAAAATGTGCAAAAGTTAGTTTTTTACATGAACGTGCAGGAAGCATGTGACATGTTCGTGTTTTGCGGAATTTGAGTTAATCAAAACCACGAATTGGCTTTGACTTTGACTTGCCTCAACCAAAACCGGGTTGTTGTTTTGTTAACTTCGTCTGCTTCAATTAATAAACACGTTGTATCACTCACTCAAAGCTTCCACTCAATTTTAGAAAGCCACTGGTGGTCACAGGTGATGCATCATTAGTGGGCCCTTCACCTCCGAGTTTTGTGAAATTCTATACTCTCAATTCCGTCGGCATGATAGCAACTTCTATGGACTATGGACAGTCTGTCTGGGATAGTAGTCGCATTCAGGGTTGGAATTTTACAGGCAAAATGCCGGTCAAGATGCATTTTTAAAATATATTTAATAATTTTACATTTCCGTTTCACACGATGTGTTTTAAAACTTCTAGAACCTTTTTTGACGGTTTAATTTTTTTCAAAAACGTCTTTATACCTACTCACCTATTTACCCATATTCTCCCACAGCTGTCCTCTCACGCACTGGCAGGCTCTAACCCTGCGATGTTATTAATGAGATCCACCAATTTACATTCAATTCCACCAGTCAGCAGTCCGTAGCGATCCAAGTCGGTCACTGTGTTGTGTTGTATTTAATGAATTAATTAGACAGGCCATCATAGCGTTTGAGATATGGGTTTGAGATATGGGATTTCCACCGAGTAACTATTTTTTTGGGATTACATGTGGATTTATTACCAAATCTCAACTACTCAAACTATGGTATTTAACAGAAAAATTAACCAATAAAATATTGAAATTGATAAAAATATCTAAAACAACATAATTACAGAAACTCAATCATATATTATGTACAAATGGTGTATGTGTAAACACACTCACACATAGATTTACATTCAGATTGTTCTATTAAATAGAGTTTATGAGATCCAACTTATTCCTAAATTAGATAAAGAAGTTGAGAGAATTTCTCAACCATCACAAACCAACTTCTTAAATCTGGAATGTAAGCATTAACTCCAACAGAAATTTGGTAGTAATAAAAACTAAATCAAAACGAGTGATTTAAATAAATCGAAACGAGCAACTAGCAAAGATGGGTTGTGTTTAGGTTAGGAAATTTTATACAAGGACAAATTATAAGGGGCCAATTATACTTTTAATAAATGTGTGTGTCTTTTGGCCGGCAATATCTGGTGTATTTTTACTTTTGCTGGAGTGTATTTTTATTAGATTTTTGTGTTTTTTGGCCACAGATATCTTATGTATTTTTATTTTTTGTGATGTGTGTTTTTATTATAAATACTTTGTAAATTATTATCTATTTTCTTATTAA
>APFE031543556.1:0-12050 GCA_000404065.3 Pinus taeda
TATCAAAAAAAGTATCAATCTTTTGATGTTTGGAAATAACTTGAATATGGAAAAGCTCATGTCTTTTTCTCTCATTTTCTTCATCAATAGTAGATTGTGTAGAATTACTAGTAGATGCTTCAAAATTCTTACCTTTAATACCTGTGGCTGCAATGGTTGTTTCATCTCCTGAGTCCGACCCCAAATATTTCTGAATAGTTGCAACAATCTTCTTCTTCTTTCCCTCGAACTTCTTAGGTCTCAGCTCCGGATTCATAATCCAACAATGCTCATCATCATGCCCATCCTTCTTACAATGAGTGTATGAAGACTTGCTTTTCTGTGCAGTGTTGGCCTTCCTTGCTTTCCATTTTTGTTTTCTTTTCTCCTTATTCTTGCTTGCAGTGGGTTGGGATGATCCCCCAACTTTTGGGTTCCCATTCTTTCCTCTAGCTTCAAGATGCGTAGCTTGAACAGATACCTCATCTATACTAGTGGGATTAAACATGAGGATAGTGTGCCTCATGTAGCTATGTAGACCACCGATGTACTTCAACAGAGTCTCAGGTGAGTCTAATGAGATGCCTAGAATCAAATCTCTCTTCCTAAATTATTGGGAGTAACCTTGTACACTTTGCCCTTTCAATTGGTGAAGAGTTTGCCAGCTCATCATGGCTTGCTACATGTAGGCCAATGGATAGAACTAATTTTTGATTGTAAAAAAAAATTCACTCCAAATAGAAAGAGTCTTACCATGTCTCTTCATGTCAGCTTAGGTCCTGCCTTCCCACTAAACCAAGGTAGTGCCCCCAAAACGTAGGCTGGCCAGCTGAATCTTGTTCTTGTCTGAGTCAATACTCTGCACTCTGCAATAAACATCAATTTGTCTGATCCAATTGTCCATCTTTTATGCATTCAAATCTCCATTATATTGGTAAATCAAATTTAACATCTAGTTTAATCAAAGATGTCTTCTTTTTATGTTCAGGGTTATTAGGAGGTGTGAGAAAGTTTACTTCTTTCCCTTTGCCTTTTGAGTGGTCATGGAGGAGAGACTCTTCTTCTCTTTTATCTTGTTTGGAGCCTGATGAATCTTCATCTTTATGTTTTCTAAAGTCCTTATACATTTCCTCTACTATGGATCTCATGGCTAAGAAACTATCTATAAATTGAGGGTCTCGGCCCGTGAAAACTTCCTCTGACATTGTCTTCTAAGGGTAGACTCTTCCAATTTCAGGACTAGTTTCGAACAGCTCTCCTTCTCCTAATTTGAGCTTCAATCTAGTTAGCATTCAACATCTAAATCTAGCACAATCTTGTCTAAGCTTAACAACCTATAGCTCTGATACCACTTGATCTGAAATCACCCCTAGGTGATCTCAAGAAATTAATGAAGGTATTACAAACTCATTTGTTGGTATATGTGTCTATGTTATCTTGTGCAATAGATCGATAAGATAGTGAAATACACAGACACTTGAAATGGTAAGAGATCATAGTAAGCAAACATAAACACAACAAAATTTAATAAGGAGTTCACCCAATCCTCCTGGGCTACGTCTCCTAGTCCAGCCTTCAGTGGTGGCCTTTTTATTATGTTTTTAAAGTAGTCTTATAATAAGGAGCTCAATCTGAGTCTCACTTGAGAGAGGATGATCAGTAGGATGGCACTTGGAATTCCCAAGTCCTTAGATTTTACACACTCCCCTTACCTAATTTCAACCTCAATTGGTCTTTGTCTGCTCGATGCTGCCATTACTCTAATGATTAGCTCGACTTCTCTGCCCTCTACAACTTTGCCTCTCTTTCTGTATCTCTTGGCCTTTGGCTTCTTCACTGATTCTCTACCTCACTATCTCTGTCAACTCGTGGCTTTAAAGCTAGTTCGTTCCTTCGACTGTTCGTTTCGGCTTCTCGGCTCTTTGGATCGCCTGCCTCTACCCACTGGGATTCCTCTGCCCTGCCTCATCATCACTGTGTAACGCTTCGCAGATAGGTGGCCACCTGTCTCTTTGTGAACCGAGTGTCAGTTCTTCCTGAACGGTCATTTTTTTTCGTTATTTCCTAGATACCTGTGAAATGGATCCTTCTGTCGATTCATCAGTCAAATCAGACTACAAATCGTATGCGCCATTGTTTATTTCTCCCTTGGGTTTGTTCATCCATCAGGTTGAACCTCCAATGTTGATATGGCGCCCCTAGATCCTACGTTCTTCGCTTATATCACGCGGTTCAGTTGCTCGATCGTTAGTCCGCGATGTAAGTAGTTTTTCTCTCTCCCCACTGGACACGTGTCACTCAGTGTATGAATCGTTGGGTCCTCAGCCAAACCCACTTACCGCCCAAAATGCCTCCAATATTCCATCGGTTTTGAGCGCAAGACACACCTTGTTAGTTTTAGTGCTTTCCCACGGATTTCGGGTTTCCCTTATGACCGAGTGCTCGGGACCTTTCCTTCTCGAGGGGTTTTGCCCAAAAACGGCCTCCATTTTTGGATTTGAGCTTCCAAATTGCTATTTTTGTGCCATGCACGATCTCCATGGGCAAATGGTCAACGCGCTTTGACCGAAGGTCCTCATTGTTCTGTGCTGGCTGAAAACTACCATTATTCAAAGGTTATTTGTGATAGCTATAAGATTTTTTGAAGTTTGTCATTCATTCTTAACAATCATCGAATTGTTTGAGGATCTAATTCGGATCACTTGCCCAAGGAGAAAATTGCAATCTAAGGGGTTTTGGACTACCATAAGATCAATACATACATTTTTACCTTCCAAGGTAATAGGCAACTTAGGAAGGATCCATAAAGGTTCACTAATGGTTGTATTAAAACATAAAATATTCTGTATAATAAACACAACCTGAGGGCAACCCAAATCTTTTCAAGTAGTTGAGGATAAAATACTAACAGAAACACTTTCATCTACATTTGTTCAATGCACATTCTTACCATAGGCCTTCATAATTATTTGGAAAAGGACGAGAGAAGGAAAACAAGGCTCTGTCAGTTTACTCCAATCAAAGGAAACAATCTTAGTACTTGGAGATCATTCTGTGGAAACGGGTGAAATGTCCCCTTGTGTAGAAGAATTTGAAGTATCAAGGAGAATCTAAGAAGTATTAACTTCAATCTCTAAAGGGGGAGTGGGATTGACCAAAGATGGAATTGATTTGACCACTTGATCATCTTATGGTTCATGAACCCAAGTGATATGTGTTTCACTCTCCAATGGAAGAACGCGATTGACTGTACTTATAATTAGATCAATTATTTTGTCAACTCATGATAAGTTGGGAGAAATCTTACGGTAACTAGTTGGATGTTTTTGTTTTGGAGCTGTAAGCTTTTCCAACAATTTTGAGGCTTCATCGACGTGAGTTTGATTACTCCCTTTGCATAACCTATAAGGAAACCTAACTTTAACATTTTTCCCTGGAACCTAACAATCACTCGTTCATGGATCAATGGTAAGTTGATGAGAACTTTTAGACCACGCTTCTAACACCTTTGGAATACCAGGACAATCAATAAGAAGGTTTCCACCTTTAAAAAGATGGCAAGTGAATTTGGGCTTATGAGATAGTTTCGACAGTTCCTCAACATTTTCCATACTCGAAGGAAGATTTGGTTGGTTGACTTCTTTCTTATCTTGCTTCTTATTCTTATTCTTCTTCCCTTTCTTCTTCTTCTCAACCACCTAATTACTAGCATCAAGGCTTTACCAAGAAAATAAGAAGAAAGGAAGGAAGACATTTTGGGTGAAGAAGGTAAAGGGTCAATAAATAGTTGGTGCTGCTGAGATGAAAAACTTGACTGAGGTGAAAAACTTGGTTGATGTGGAACAATTTGGGTATTTGGGATTAAATAGGTTGAAAAAAACCACACCTTTAAACCTATCGTTAATCCAAGAAGTTGAAACATAGCCATATAAGGAGGATCAAAATTTCCAAAGCAAGGAAAAGGACTAGGATTCCCGTTAAAAGGGGTTACTTGATTGGTAAATTCTAGAATTTTTGTCATTAGGTTCAACTTTAATAAATTTAATTAAGAATTTAAAAATATTAACGATCCAAATTCACAATCTATGCCTAAGGTTTTCTCAAAGTAAAACCAACAAATAACATGTGATAATAAATCTAAGGAGTCAAACCATGCAAACAACCTTTTCACAGTGAAATCACTAGTTGGTGATGGAACCCAATGTCATAGAGATCAATGTGAAAAGTGGCTAGAGATAGAGTATGTGGAATCAGTTAAACTGACAACCTGCTTAATGGTCATGATATGGTGCAAGTAAATTTACTTTTTCCAAGTGAAGAATACCATCTAAAAAGGTCCAAGTGAGTTTAGTCAACGTCTACTCCAGGTACAACAAGTTCTCCCCTCATGTTGTCACCTTGGGTAATAGCCCTAAGATAATGGTCTCTAAGGTTACCACATATAACAACTTAACCGTGGGGGACATTTGCAGATCGAATGTACATGCAAGGGCAGAGTAACAAAGTTTAATCCCCTTGAAGGTTCCTCAACATGGTCAACTTGAGGTTTATCCTTCAAGTGACTCCCAAGCACCTTTCGACACCATTTTTAATGCATCCAAATCGCGCTATCATAATGAATGAAGCAGGGTAAATAACATCATTGGGTCTGATATGATCTCATGCTTAACTCCCTTGTAAGAAGAGCTTCCCAGAGTCAAACTGTAATAGATGTATTTAATCCCTACCGCAAGATTCTATTGTTTGTCTGCAACTTTGGAAAGTTAACTCACTTTCCTATTCCAAGGCCCTACAATATGATCTAATGTACTTGTAATGAGCCCTAGAAATATAAAAATCTAATTTATATTTTTAGCATTATTTTTTTAAAGATTTATTTACTCAGTAGGTTGATGGATATGAAACCAGTGGTGTTATAAGCTGACCCAAAACTAAGTGCAATCGAATATGATAATGTAATATTTTCACTTCAATGAATCCTAACTAAAGTAGGGAGAGGGGTTTCATTAAATTTTCAACAATGTAAGAATCAATGAGTCATTTTCAAAATGCAAATAAGAGAGAATGGAGAATACACTATTCCTTAAAATGAAAAATGAAACCTAATTTCCTTAAAGTCCAAGCTACAAAATGCAAAATTTTAATCTTAACAACTTCTCGCATACCCAAAATCAAACAATTAGCTCCTCCTTCAAAATACACAACCATAATTTCAACTAGATGTAATAAATTATGAATCACTGTAAGCAAATTTTTTAAGTGTTCATCTTGAACAACACTAAATGTTTACCAATACTAATGATGCTTTTCAATGAAGTAAACAAATTACTTAATATTATCATTGGAAAGAAGAATGACACACTCAAACTATCTCAGCAATGACTATCCTTTGTTTTGATAAATCAACAATTCACCATATCAAATGTTGAACCCTTAACTACAAAGGCAAGTAATTTTTCAAGAAGGCAACCCAAAACATCAAATCAAAATAGAGTGGACTTATTCAACATGTAAACAAATCCAAGAAAGTATAACCATCAAAAAATTATGAAGACAACAAATGAAAACCCTAATTTTTCAAAAATTTAACAGACCTGCACAGGCAACTAGTTTGGTTGAGTGCATAGATACACTATTGCTAAAGGAAAAGCGCAAAAAATTGTGCATTGCTACAAAGGAAAAAGTACGCAGGCTGAGAAAAATTAAGAAAAATAAAAAACAATGCTAAAAATCTAGAATTTTATGTTTTGACGGTTCATATCACATTCAAATAAGCCTACAAAAAGAAATCACGAGTCATAGGAAGAAAAAATCAAGAAAAAATATTCCCAAGTATGGTCGCCAATTTGTTATGGTGGACCAATTTCTCTTGCAGACAAGAGAAGTCTCCCTAGATTCAATGGTTGAATCCAGTAAAAAACAAACAAACTAGTAGATCTCTCCCTGAGTCCACTTCTATTGAATCATAAGCAAGAATGTTGGAATATGAAATACATACTCTTCAAAATGAAATGTCTAATGAAAATCCTTACTATGGTTTGATGCATCTCCTGAATGGTCATAATCTGGAGATATGCAAACATAATAACAACAAAGGATAAAGGGCATGTGATAGATAAATGACCCAATAAAACGCATACTAGTGATCAAGGAAACTAGTGCATAATATCATTTTCAATGGGAAAATGGAAGTAAACACACAATACATCAACTCCATCGAACAATACAGTGGGAAAGAAACACTTTTTTATATTAATAGTGAATAAAAAGGAGAAATACAACCTTAGCCTTGATGATGTATGCCTCCTCCTAATGGCCTCCAATCCTCCACTTAGGTGACAAGATTTCTAGCCATATTCCAACAACATAAGTTTACATTCAAAAATCCTCTCTTCATCCTTTGGCGTGTGTCAAATTTATAGGCCAAGATGAGGAGGTTTTAGATCCTGTTCTCAAGGGATGATGCCCAAGTATGTAGAGACTCAAGGTTTTTAGTTGGGAATATTCCTCCAACAAGGCTTCTAGAAATCACTTTTTATTTTTACTCTCGTTAAGAGATTTTTGCAGTTCACAGTGGAATACAATGCATGAAATTGCACAGGTCACAATGGTCAAAACTGTGTTTGTGCAGGTAATGGCTAAAGAAACTACACGGTTTCTTAAAAATAGGTTTTTTGAGCAATGAAATCCATAATTCTTATAGTCTTCCAGATTTCTTTACTTCCAACTTTCTATGGGAATGCTTGAACATTACATTGGATATCGAGAGATCAAGATTGGTGGTCATTTGCCTAATGGTGACAAAATGACGTGTAACAATAAAGAGTTGAAGCATGAAAGAACATTTCTTGCATTTGCAGCCTAGAATGTAATTTGAAGCCCCAATTTGAATATCTCACTACATTCAACTCTCTAAGGCATCTTGGCTCGAAGCTCTGAGAAATTTAGCGTGGGGCTCAACTTGGGAGTCAGGTTTTATAGAGCAAAGGGTGATGGATCGAGTGCTCATGATTTTTTTCTAGTTTTTCAACTCCTTTGTCTTATGTAGTGATCAACATGTGGAATGCTCAGTAAGTAAGGTTTGATTGGCAGATAGAGCAATCAGAAAGGGTGTCATTTTGTGGGTGGCCCTAGAAGGCTCTCTCTCTACTTTTCTTTCAATCTCAGGAGGGCCCTTAGTTTCTTCTTCCCAATGGAGGTTGGCATGTTGGTTTCCTTAAGGGCTCCCAATATTAAGAGAGGTTTAGATAGAAGGGTTGGGGTTCACCTTGAGCGATGCTTTTATGTAGAATTTAGGGGTTATATTTACGTGGATGCCATAATTGAGGTCAACCTAGTTGTATTATGTTGCATCTTCAAAGGAGTGTTCATTGAATTATTTTGGCCTCTTCCAAGTCGAGTGTTGCTTGTGGTATTTTTTGTTATCTTTTTTATAAGAGTAGGGCTTACTGGAAGGGTTTTGATTTCCTCGCAAATTTGGTGTGGAGAGGAGGAACACTCTCATCCTTTGAAGAGTGTGTGTGTGTGTGCGTGACAAGAGTGTAGACACCAATTTTATGGTTTCATTATTTATTTTGGGGCCACGAAGTTGTATGCGAGGCTTACCCATGCGACACCAAAGAGGCACGTCGCAGCATGGTGGAGGTTAGAAGGGACAGGGAGAATGACCTAAAGTGGTGCTACCTATTAATGAACTTGACCTAAATTACCCACTCAGTGGTTCCCTTGGGCAGGTGGACTTTCCCCCTCCTCTTGACTCCCTAGAACCTCAAATTCCCCTAGCTGAGTTATAAGTTGAACAACGGGAATGGGATCACCACAATTATAGGAATGGAATTATAAATATTCTCAACGATATTCAAAATAACCAATGACATATCCATGACCATCACGATTCTCTTCGTCATGGCCAAAAAAACGCTTGAAGATCAGATGGACAACTTCGAGGGTCGCATGGCACATATGGAATCACATGTCCACGAAGCTTTCCACTGTGAGGGGGGTAATGTTGCTCAAGATCCTAATAATGTGTAATGAGACAATTGGGTTATATTTTGTATTTTGCACAGTTTTGGGCCGTTTAAGCCATCGATATGTGGTCTTATAGATTCATTTTGTTGTTATCGAAGTTCTTTCTTTTATAATTGATGGCCAACAAATGTAGTAGGAATGAGGCCTTAGTTATATGATAGAAGATCTCAAAAATAAATTAATATAATAAAACAAACTAATTAATTAAATAACTAATTATATTTCCCTTGGTATAGTCCGGTTACCCAATCTAATGTAGCCGTTTCCTGGTCAAATGTAGTCGTTCCTAGTCAAATATAGCCATTAGATGATCTACTCTCTATTTATCCTGCAACCATGGTCTGGTCTAGTTCTTCAACTTGTTGTCACGATGAACTACACTTGTTGGTTCAAAACACGTAGACAAATGAATTATGATGTGATTTTAGCCTAAAACTCTTTTAAAAACTTGATATAAATCACACAAACCTAAATTAAACAATAATATTTTAATTTAGTTTTTTTTTTTTAATTCTTTTAATTTTAATAACATAAATATATTATAAAATAAATAATATTTTTGATATTATTCTTGATGACGATATCACCAAATTAATATTTAAAATTATGTTATTTAAAATACATAACATGTAATAAATTTCAAACAATTACCCTTACTCAACTTCATGTTTCCAACTTGATTTTATAATAATTTTTAAAATTCAAAACATATAAAGGAGAACCAATCCGGTTCAACTGCAGTGAACCCAATCCTTAATCTCATCAAATGATAGTTCATGCTTATCAACAGCGTGTGTCCATTTGTAGGTTATTTCTTATGTCATTAAACATTTAACGTGCCAAATGTTCCATGTGATCTCTGAGTTGTCATATAAGTCTTGACATAATATCATGGGTCGGTAATTTGCTGCTGTCTTTGAAGAGTTTCCCTTAGAACTCAAGGGCCGATTGCAAATCTACTTTTTACGAACAAAACATGATCCGAAAAGCGTAAGACTAGAACCCTGAGAATTTTAATTGGGCTTCCTACAGTTTTTGCGTATTTGTCCGCTGGTTCCAGTGAGAGGACTGATGTTACCCATTTTCACCATGGATTCTGCGAAGTCAGTAAAGAAGGTGTTTTGAGCGGCGCTGTATGAACTAACTTGAGAATCTGTGGAACCTCCATTAAACAGCTCTTGATCTGAATGGAAAAGCCCATTTTGCCCCATCAGGTTACTGTAATAATTGTTGTCGAAAGTGTAGGGAGTGGCCACATCTAAGGGAAAAAGGGCGTTGTTTCCACCAGTGCTCGGGCAAGTAATCTTCACATCATTTGCGAATGAAGCATCAATGTTAGAATCGTTGTAGATGCGACCTCTGAATGTGGTGCAGCGCCCAAGACCGATTGTATGACCACCTGTAATAATAATAACAATAGTGAATGTTAATTACTATTATATTTGTTATTAAATATATCGAATGTGGCTGCCAGTAATAGTTTATATACCTGAGAGTGCTACGAGGTCCTTGGTAGAAAGACCGTGAGCTTGAAAGCTAGAGATGAGAGTGCTGAGACTGGAAGCTGGCGATGGAAGGTTGGTGTTCGCAGCGCTTAAACTCGCAGTGGTTGAGTCTCGCCTTCCCAGCATTACCGTCCATGTTGGCCCTCCCAGCTAGCAAATTGCAATCGCACATGACCAAACAGCGTTATTTGATTTTAATTCCTGAGATTGATTTTAATATAACTTCAAATTGCTTGTTTCCTGGTGATTCATTTGATTGTTCGTTATTATTAGTTTAGCATTTAACAATACAATTATATAAATTTTTGAAGAAAATTTGATATAATTGGTCTTACAAATTATAAGAATAAAATATAAATATATTTTATGAGGGAGTTATTTTTTTGTTATAATTTAAAATAGAGTTGTTTTTAGTGTGATTTTTTGGAGTTTACCCTGTTAAAATTTGGCTGAAAAGTTTACGATAAAATATTGATTTGTGTTATTTAAACTAGTTTTTTTCTATATAGAGTAAGTATCCATCAAACTTGTGATTTCAATGAATTCCTGCTGGATTTTAGAGAAATAAAATTCCATTTACCCTAAAAACAACTGGATTTAAAATTGTAATGTCTAGATTTACTAGTGATTACTAGACATTAAAATTTATGCTAATTTATATAAATAACCAAAAATTATTTTTTGTTATTAACTTCTTTAACTTCTTTAAAAATAAATTCATAAAATTCCATTTAGCTATTAACCATTATTAATTTAACTAACATTAATTAATGTAAAAATAAAATCTTAAATTATTTTTCAAATAATATAATAATTTTTTAAGTAATTTTTCTCATAACCTAAGTTTTATCTGGGCTTGTACCCAGAACTAAACTCCCTTACCACATTTGTTTTATTTAACAATAATTAAAGATGGGAATTAATAAGTTAGAAATAAAATGATCACCTCCACCACTGAATCGCGAGCAGCAATGGCGAGAATGTCGGCACATGACACGACTCCCTCACACGCTACCTCGAGTAGGTTTTTGATGATATCTATGACGTCGAATCCTCTCAGGGAATTGGCGTTTGGACCTGCAGTCTTTTCTCCGGTTATAGTCGAGGAATCGTCCAACAGCACCGAACCGTCGCAACCCTGTAGCAAACCAAAGTCAAAATTCAACCTACTCAACATGATAAGAATTTAGGTAAATTTGATCCTGTCAAGTTATTGGTTGTTTTTAAATTTTAGGTTATAAGAAATCATAATATTGTACATGATATTTATAGGAAAATAACTTATTTAAAATAGGAAAAGCTTTTAAGTTATTATAAGTTATGATTTTGTGAATGATATTTATGACCAATTCTAAATAAAGTAGTTATAATAATCAATATAAAAATATTTGTAGAAACCACCATTTCTCTGCCTCTTATTTTTAGTTTCTCTGCCTCTTACCAGACGAGAGCAAGAAAATTAATTAATAATTCAAAATCAACTGAATACGAGTATGCTTTCTGACATTAACAAAGCAGTCGTGGAAGTGAAGTCGGAGAAGCGATGCCCCCATCCTTCTATCCTGGACGACGGCTAGATTCACGGCGGCTTTCACTATTAACAGCGCCGCCGGACACGACTCGTCATAAAACGTTGAACTCAGTTGCCCATGCACAGCCTTATCCATGGAGCAAATAAACACCATTGCAGAAATGCATAGGAGAGTTCTCATCATAGTTAGAAGAAGCTGCTTCCGTCAGGGAACAGAATTGAATGTTGGGGAGGACTTTGTGAGAAGAGCTGGGGCTGACTGGGATTCTTATAGGTCTGAAATTCAACTCGAGGATTATTATCTTCTGTTTGTTTGTAGGTAACAATCGTGATGTGAGAGAGTGCCAAGAATTTAATGAAGTGCTGTTAGAAATGTGCGGCAACAAAGGACGATTGCAATGTGTTTTGGGAAAATAAATAGAGTGAGTGCGGAATGGGTCCAACCTGCACGAAATGTCAAACTTATCAGATCCACGGTTAGCCATGTACCAACAAAAATTTATGATCAATTTCTTTGTTACACGCTATCTTGCTCCACTGCTTTATCACGGATTCCCTACTTAGGATAAGAGCCACTCAAAACCTTAACCCGGTGGCCAGCTCAGCAATTGTATGGGTCGAGTTAAGGATGAAGTTGCTTGCGTGAAGTTACATCTGATCCAACTTCGGCTTTCACTTTCCTTTGGTATCTCGCTTTCATATTGAAATTTGCTAAAAACAATCTAACGAAAACTATGCCCCCATCCCAAGTAAAGTAATGTCCATGGAGCAAATGGAGTAAATTATGCATCTGAGGTTTTATGACAGATCTTGTGACCCTCTTTTGATCAACCGCTAAATTTAACAATAAGACTTTCTTATTTAACAGATAAAGAATCTAATTTCAAACAAAATCTACAAGTATTCTCTTTACATAAACACTCTTCCTTTATAAATAAAAATAAACAATTTTTAATTAACACACTTAATATGTCGTTTAAATAAATATTCCAAAAGACGGTCAA
>APFE031543566.1:0-14412 GCA_000404065.3 Pinus taeda
ATACTCATGATTCATATTCTAATATATTAATATACAACCAGGAAGATTATTTTTTTTATGTTTTTAATAAGTTTTTCACTAATCCACTATAATATATCTAGATATTATTTGTATAATTTAATTTGATTGTAGAGTTTGGAAATATTTTAGAATTTGATAAATAAAGTTAATTGTTTGACCTCTATTTTGTCTATTAGTTAATCTATTATGAGTATCTAGATACTATTATATGAAATTAACTTATTGCAAATTTGTGGAATATTCCAAAATCTAACAAATAGAAGTGAAGTTAATTATTGATATTACCTCAAATTCCAAAATATTCTCAAAATCAACCTTAAAGATAAAAATAGCCTTATAATCTCCACATCAATGGGACAAATTGTCTTAATAATGTTTAACTTATTATTTTAGAACATTTATTATTGCCTCTTTGGAATCTACTTATTTCCTTTTTGGCATCCAATTAACATCAAAATCTTTATCAAGTGCCATTCAACGAATCCATTGGAATCCCCAATTTCTTTCCTTGCTGGTGGCCTTTCTGGTCAACATAGATTTTCATTGTGGAATTGAATTGGGGGTTAGTCAAGAAGGAAGGCTAGTTTCACACGAGAAAGAAAGCATAAATATGAGTGAGACTTCATAGGTTCTCTAGGTTCTCGGTTCAGTGGTGCCAAAATGGATCAACTGAGCCCTGAAAGCAGATCCCTAGAAGTAGAGGACAGTCATGGCCGAGACAATGGAGGACTTGTGAAATAAGTTCATCATGCAAATAATGGAGAAGAATTAAGATATGTGGAAAACATCATCGTAAGAAGGATTTCCCATTGTACGAAGGTGGCAGGCCTCAAATCTATAGTGCTCAAGAGGCACAAACAGTTGGGGATGTTGGTCATAGCATTCCTTAGATTTATGCAGTTGTGGACAACAAGAAGGAAGATCACCAGGCATCCATTATTGAGATGGAAGGTAAGATTTGTGGTCAATTTATTTCTATCTTGATTGACCCTAGATCTAATTATAGTTATATTAATCCTGAATTGGTGGATAAGTGTGGTTTGAGAAAAGAATCGCGTGCAGAGTCTTGGATGGTGCAGTTGGCTACAAGTATCGAGAAGAGAGTTCATAGTTGGGTAAGATCTTATGCATTTGGGCTGAATGGTATGCCTACAATAACACATCTGAATGTACTGCCATTAGGATCATATATTATGTCTTTGGGTAAGGACTGGTTGTATCTCTACAAGGACCAAAGTAGATTGTTATGACAAGGCCATTAAGTTCCTGGATGATAATGGGGAAGAGATAATTTTGTAAGGAAAGAAGAAACCTACATCATTTAGGATGGTCACAGCTATGAAGGCTAAGTGTAGTTGTAGGAAAGGGAGTGTGATGTCTGCAGTCCATATTTCTAGTGGAAATGGTAATGATATCAAGGATGCGAAAATATTCAAGAGGTACCTTGTATTACAACAGTTTCATGATGTATTTCCAACAAATATCCCAAAGTTTCCTCCCCACAAGGAAGTGGATTTTTCTATTGATTTGGTACTAGGGACAACACCATCATCAAAGGCACCTTATAGGATGAGCACACTAGAGTTAGTAGAGTTGAAGTTGCAATTGAAGGAAATGCTTGATAAGGGATATATTAGGCCAAGCATATCACCATGGTATCCATCATTGTTGTTCGTAAATAAAAAGGATGGTACTCTTAGGTTATGCATTGATTACAGGAAACTGAACAAGCTGACAATCAAGAACAGGTACCCATTGTTGAGGATTGATGACTTATTTGATCAGTTGAAGGGAGCAACATTATTCTCAAAGATTGATCTGAGATTAGGATATCATCAGGTACTCATCAAGGAAGACGAAATACTACAAGACTTCTTTTAGGACCAGGTATGGGTATTAGGAGTTTTTTGTGGTTCCTTTTGGTTTGACTAATGCTTCGACTAATTTTATGTGCTTCATGAATAGTGTGTTGTGTCCTTATCTAGATATGTTTGTGATTGTACTCATTGATGATATATTGATATATTCTAAGAATGATGAAGAGCACGCAAAACACTTATCAGCAGTATTGAGATTACTAAGAGAGCATCAGTTGTATGCTAAGATTAACAAGTGCAACTTATTCTAGATAGAGGTACATTACTTGGGACATGTTGTCTCCAAGGAAGGCATAGCAATGGATCCAGAAAATATAAGGGCTATCGTGGAGTGGGCAACTCCTAAGAATGTGGATGAAGTCAAATCATTCATGGGATTAGTAGGTTACTATAGGAGGTTCATCATGAAATTCTCATGCATTACATATTCTATTAAATCATTGAAAAGGAAAGGTAAGAAATCTGAATGGATAGAGGAGTGTGTGACTAGTTTTGAGCAATTGAAGAACTTGTTGATTAACGCTCCAATTCTTAAGATTGTATATCCATCAAAGAGTTTGTGGTGTGTATAGATACCTACAAGAGAGGACTTGGTGGGGTTTTAATGTAGGAGGGAAAAGTGGTGTGTTATGAGTCCAGGAATTTGAATAAGCATGAGCAGAACTATGTGACTCATGATCTCGAGTTGGCAACTATTATTCATGTCTTGAAGATGTGGAGGAATTATCTTCATGGAAAGAGGTTTGTATTGATGAGAGATCATAGTAGGTTGAGATATTTGTTTGACCAATCGAATATGAATTCTGGGCAGGGTAGGTGGTTGGCTACGATCAGTGACTTTGACTTTGAGATCAGATACATTAAGGGTAAGGAGAACCGGGTTGCAGATGCTCTTAGTAGGAGAATGCAAATGAACCATGTTGTAGCGGTGAGCTCTTATGGGACATATTTACAGGATCAGATTTTATAGGTAGGCCAGTAGGATGACAGGTACATGCAGCTTAAGCATAGGTTATAGGAGGGTATAGGTGATCAGAATGTGTACTATCATCTCACAGTAGTTGGTTTGGTGATATTCAGGGATAGGATCTATGTGATGGATGATAGTGGATTCAAGAAGCTTATCTTGAGGAAGTTTCATATCAAGACATAGTTGAAACACCTAGGATATCAGAAGACATTGACAACAGTGAATAAGTTCTACTATTGTTTGAATCTAAAGAAGTAAGTGGCAGAGTTTGTGGCTAGATGTTTGGATTGTTAGCAAGTGAAAGCATAGTGTAAGCATCCAGGTGGGTTGCTTTAGCCTATTCAGATTCCAGAATGGAAATGGGAGGTAATTTCCATGGATTTCATTACAAGTCTTCTAAGGACATCTAGGAAGCGTGATTCTATCATGGTTATGGTCGATAGGTTCAACAAGGTAGCTCAATTCATTCCAGTGATGTCTACTTATTCAGCTAGTGAGGTGGCATAAGTCTTCATCAGGGAGATCATGAGATTGCATGGTGTTCCAAAGAAGATTGTGTTAGACAGGGATGCTAAGTTCACTTCCAAGTTTTGGAAGGAGTTGTTTGCATGTTTGGGGACAGAGCTGGCCTTTAGTACAACTTATCCTTTGCAGACATATGGATAGTATAGAGGGTCAACAAGATTTTGGAGGATATGACGAGGATGTACGTCATACACTAGTAGAGGAGATGGGAGGAGTACCTTCCATTAGTCGATTTTTCTTACAAAAATGGTTATCAAGAGTCCCTGAGGATGAGTACGTTTAATGCATTGTATGGAAGGAGTTTTAATACTCCCGTCAATTGGAATGATCCAATGAACAAGTAAATTATTGGACAGGATATGTTGGTGGAAATGGAACAGGAGATGCATGTTATAAAGAAGAATCTAAAGGCAGCACAAAATAGGAAGAAGAGTTATGTAGACCAACACAACGCAATTAAGGACTTTCAGGTTAGGGAGCATGTGAATTTTCACATTAAGCCCAAGAAGAGATCCTTGAGGATTGGATCATATGCCAAGTTGGCACTGTTGAAAATAGCAACAAGAAATGATAAAAATAGAATCCAAAATATTCCAATTTAACTTGTCCTTGAATTAAATTGTGAATTTCGAATCTAGTCTTAACAACAACTTGGAAAAGATTAATTAATTCATTTTGAATTAATTAGTTGGAGCAATTCAAGTTAGAAGTCTTTCTGAAGTCATGCAAGAGTTATCCCTTTGATTAAGGAGATAAGATTGAGTTATACCTTAAATTAAGGAGATATGGTTGAGTTATATTTGAGTTGTAATTAGTTAACTCAGTTTACTGAGTTAAGTCCAATTAAATTAGTTCCAAACTGTTTGAGGAACTAATAGAGAGTTAACAGTTAGTTGATGCATGCATGCATCCAACTAGTGTACTCCAGTTAACTGAAGATTCTCTCATCAGAAACTCATGCATGTCTATTCTGAGAAAGATTGAGTTGAGTTAAATGTCAAGGACAATGTGCTATCAATTGCATGTATTTTCCTATAAAGGAAACTCATGCATGAAAAAGGATTTTCATCCTTGAGGATTAGTGCAGTTTTGGAGGATCAGTGTTACACTTGGTTAAGAGTCTTCCACTTGGTAATAGGAGGATCACCCAGGAGAAACTGCGCAAGGAAATAGGAGACTTGGAGGGCATAGTAGAAGGCTTGTGAGAAGCCTAGATTTCTTATGAGCATTTGTGAGGATTGTAATGAGAGCTGGCTAGCTATGAGAGCTGGCTAGTTGTGAGAGCTAAGGCTTTGTATAATTCCTATGTATTTCCACCTTGTATGATAATACAAATAGTGGGGTTTTTAGCTGAGGCTTTCCCCAAAGTATTTTCATGTGTATTGTTCCATTGACACTTCTTCTTCTGGTTAAATTGTTCAACTCGATATTTAAGCTTCTGCAAATTGATAATAGATGTAGGTTATAGTGTTTTGCTTTGATTTATAATGCATTATCGAGTTAACCTACACATCTGATTTTTTACAAGGTCTTAGAGGTAGATTTGTAGAGAGAATTTCTACAAGGTATCAGAGCCGTGAACAGTATGTTGAGAACATAATTCGAAGTTTGAAGTTTGGGGTTGCAGGTGCAAATCGAATTCATATCATACTTCAAGGTTGGTCAATGGCATTCTATGGTTCTTCTCATGGATGGGAGAAGGGTGACCTGTCTAAAGTGAGATGCTTTAATTGTCATGAGATGGGACATTATGTGACTAATTTCACATTGAAGAAGTCTAAGAAGGGATCCTCGAAAGGATTGGAAGGTGAGGCATTAGCCTCTCAGTTCGAAATGGACTTTACCCTCATCACATGCATGGTGTCATCGATGATGGGTTGGTCTGGTATCTTGACAGTGGAGCCTCATTCAACATGACCAGTGATAAAAGTTTATTTAGTGCCTTGGAGGAGAAATACCTCAAGATGTGCATAGAGATGGGTGATGACAGAAGATATAGTGTTTCAGGAGTAGGCACGATTTCTTTTCAGAGGAAGCATGGAGCTCCTACACCTTGATAGATGTGAAGTATGTGCCTGGACTAAAGAAGAACTTGGTATCAGTCACGGTATTGGTAGACCATGGCTATGATGTGTTTTTTAGTAAGGAAAATGTTTTCCTTAGACACATCACCACAAGACAGGTACAACAGATCGGTTCACAGGTTAAGAACTTGTATGCTCTTGAGGTTCAAGATGCATGCAAAGCCTTGAGGAGCAAGGAAAATGTTAGAGACTTGGTGGTTGAGAGGGAAAGTAAATTACCTCTCAACATACTCACCCAGAAGAAGTCTCTGAAGTAGCTTCAGGAAGTTGTGGAGCAGCCACAACTAGAGAAATTGAGAGGAGGCCAAGTGGAGGCATCCAGTCCTGGGAAAACCTCTGATAGTGGGAAATTTCGAGCCAGGTGAGAAGAGGGATCACATGCAGCCATACCTCCAGGTGTGAGGTGGGGCAATGTGAAGTGATAGTCCCAAGAAGGCTGAAATTGGGTAGGATCCATTGAGAGATTTTATCTCATGGATCATACCTTGCTACAGGAGCACAAAGTACATAGTAGTGGGAGGAATCAGTGGGATTGATGTAATCAAAGATCAAAGTGACAGAGGCTAGAGCAGTCAAATATTGAAGAAACACAAAGTTTTCAGTTGACAGAGGCAATAATAGTTAGAGACTTTGATGACAGATGCATAATATTGATTTAGATTGGATGTTTTTTTGTTTCTGGAGTTGCTGGAACAACAACACTAGAGAGAAGTGTTGCATGCATGACATTCTAAAGGTTTAGGATTGGGATCAAGTTGAATTCCTTTCTTGTTGAGAGGGAGTGTTGAAAATAGAAACAAGAAATGATAAAAATAGAATCCAGAATATTCCAATTTAATTTGTCCTTGAACTAAATTGTGAATTTTGAATTTAGTCTTAACAACAACTTGGAAAAGGTTAATTAATTCATTTTGAATTAATTAGTTGGAGAAATTCAAGTTAAAAGTCTTTCTGAAGTCATGCAAGAGTTATCCCTTTGATTTAGGAGATAAGATTGAGTTATCCCTTAAATTAAGGAGATATGGTTGAGTTATATTTGAGTTGTAATTAGTTAACTCAATTTACTAAGTTAAGTCAATTAAATTAGTTCCAAACTGTTTGAGGAACTAATAGAGAGTTAACAGTTAGTTGATGCATGCATGCATCTAACTAGTGTACTCCAGTTAACTGAAGATTCTCTCATCAAAAACTCATGCATGCCTATTCTGAGAAAGACCTAGTTGATTTAAATGTCAAGCAAAATGTACTATCAATTGCATGTGTTTGCCTAATAAGGATTTTCATCCTTGAGGATCAGCGCAATTTTGGAGGATCAATGTTGCACTTAGTTGAGAGTCTTCCACTTAGTAACAAGAGAAACACCCAAGAGAAACTGCGCAAGGAAATAGGAGGCTTGGAGGGCAGAGGAGAAGGCTTGTGAGAAGCCTAGATTGCCTGTGAGCATCTATGAGGATTGTATTGAGAGCTAGCTAGCTGTGAGAGCTAAGGCTTTGTATAATTCGTATGTATTTCCACCTTCTATGATAATACAGATAGTGGGGTTTTTAGCTAAGGCTTTCCCCAAAGTATTTTCATGTGTATTGTTCCATTGATTCTTCTTCTTCTGGTTATATTATTCAGCTCGATCTTTAAGCTTCCACAAATTGATAGTAGAAGTAGGTTATAGTATTTTGCTTTGATTTATATTGCATTATCGGGTTAACCTACACATCTGATTTTCTACAAGGTCTTAGAGGTAGATTTGTAGAGAGAATTTCTACAAGCACCACGGTATTGTGGGCCTTTTGAGATCCTTGAGAGGATTAGACCAGTGGCCTACAGACTTGCACTGCCTCTAACAATGAAATTCCATGATGTTTTACATGTTTCATTGCTTAAGAGATATGTGACGAATGTTGATCATGTTATTGATTAGTATATATTAAAGTTGGAACCAACAGAAGAATTCCAGCTGTAACCTCAGTGCATATTGCAACGAAAATAACGCATGCTCTAGAACAAAGCAATTGAGTAGGTTAACGTGCAGTGGAAGCACTCTAGGCCTGATGAAGCTACATGGGAGATGGTTGATTAGATACGAGATATGTATCCTTCATTATTTTCTGGTTGAGGAAAATCAGTTTTGGTATATGTATATATCTATACGGATGTAAATATTACCATGAGTTGTGTCATAAAGCTCCAATAAGCAGTATGGGTGTCATGTTGTTATGTTTGTCATGATGGTTTTTCTTTTGAGTAGGTTTTTCATTGTAAATACTGTAACGCGTTGGGTTATAAAGCTCCCTAGGCAGTATGTTTTGGTTTTCAATGGTTTTGATAGTTGTAGGTGTCATAGAACACTAAGGAAGTTGTTCCCCTAAGGGGAAGGGGTCTATAACAACCCTAGGTTAAAAGTTCATGTAATAGAAGTTAGTAAAGGCAAAATAAGACCAAGGTCAAGGGACACTTATTCCAAGTTGAATGTTGGGAATAATATCCTATTGGGCATCACTTATTTTTTATTATGGCTAAGAGAAATTGGCAAAGGCACTGGCGAAGGCATTGAAAAGAAAAAAAGGTATTATTGACATTTTATTTTATGAAAATAAAGGAAAATGGGAGAAAAGGGAGATGAAAGGTCACAGGTTGCATGTGAGGAGGAAATTGAAGGAAAATGAAGAAATTAGAGGCATCAATAATAAAAAGGGTTAAGATCATCAGTTGGTAGCTTTTTGTTAGTTCATTTTTAGAATTGGTATTCAAAGAAGAGAAGAGCACCAAGAGGAGAAGAAAAGCAAACAAGAAAAGGAAGGACAAGGAAAGCAAAGGGAATAAAGGATCAATCAAGGAAAGGTTGGATAAAGTAGTTTCGGCAAGAATACTTGCAGGTAACAGGTTGCATGTATGATTTCCTAGTTGGTTTTGGCATGCATGGTGTGTGTGTGTGTGTATTTGGTTTCATTATTGTCAGTGGTATGGATTTTGTCAAGTTTTGACAGTGATTTTAACCTTGCCTTTCCATTTATGGATAGCTATGGTGTGATGGGATTCTTTCTCGGTTGAGCTCTAGAGTGCTAGAAAGGTTTTGGATCTGGGTGAGGTTGTATCAGGAAAATTCCCAAGGGTTTGGGGTGGAGATGATCTTCTCTGGGAATCTCTCAACAAGTGGGTGGAGACATGAGAATTAATCAAGGGATGGTGAAGGAATTCTGAGGCATCCATGCTCAATTTTTGTTTTGTGATCTCGGAGCTAGTTTAGGTGAGATCAACGTATGGTGAGGGTGGAGGTGGTTTAACCTATAGATTCCCTTGATTTTTTATGGATTGGTTTATCTCATGACGTCCCACATTCCTGCTTGGAATATGGCACAAGAATGATTGGTTGAAAGAAAGATTTGGTTCATCCCAATCTATGGTTGGGTGGGATGTGGAAGTTCTTGAATTGGTTGGATTTTGCCTATGGTTAATAAGAGATAAGTTTTTCTTTTATTTGATAAGTAAATGTGCTTTTTATTATGTGGTTTTAATGGTTGTTTTATCATTGTTATCTATCTAGTTATATGTTGGTTATAAGCGTGGTTATATGATAGATCTAAGTATGGCTCTTATCACATTTCATTCAATGAATGTCTGGTTAATGAATGCATGGCCTAATCGGTGTTTTGATAGCTATTGTGAGAAGGCATAAATCCTTATTGTTAAACCTATGATAAGTTTTCAAATCATTATGTTTAGATATGTATTCATGATTTTTAGGTTGCATGTTTACCAAGTGTTTGACAGAATGTCAATCCTCGTTGGGAGAGGTCACATCAAGTCCTGGTTTAAGTTTTGGTTTGGAAGCCTTGTTTCTATGTTATTTATCATTTCTAGAAGTTTCACTGAGTTCTAGGAAAGGGTATGAGTCCTAGCCCTAAAAAAGTGACTCGGAATTGAGGGTTTCTCGCATAGAACTAACTGAAAAAGTCCACATTCATTAGGAAGCAAGCCTATGGGAGAGAGTGGAGAGTTATAATCACTTGTAGGCTTTGGTAAGGGAGCGACTAAGGCTCTAGGTTAGTGAAAAATAGAGTTAGCTCAGGGTTTGGACACTTAGAGGAGTTGTGTTGCTCCTAGAGGTCATGTGGTACCTGAGGGAGGTTAGTTAAGTCTTAAGTTATCGACTCCATTTCCTTAAGGTCATATAGGAGGTTGAGTCTTATCATAGTGACCCTCAGCTCATGTTTAACTTGGTAAAATCGGTGAAAGTGGGTAAATGTGGCAGGAGGCGGGTTACACCTTGGATGAGGAATTAAATGATGCATCCAAAGAGAGCTCTGACTTGAAATTTGAGTAAAACTATAGGGAGGGAAGTTTAAAATACGAGTTGAAAAAGCAGTTTTTTCTTTTTTCCCTCTAAAATTTGATGATGTAATCTAATATTATTTTATTATTTCCACTAATATTTTATAATATTCGTTAGGAGGCCCATTTTTTATCGCAAAATTTCTCTAATGAATATAAAGGACCTTGACAAATGTTAATTTAGGCAACCAATGTTTACCAAGGAATTCAAGAGACATACCCATCAAAACAAACTTGATGAAAGTATGGTTTTGGTTGACTTGCATGTTTCGTATAGTTTGTTGTTTCATATTTGTGAATGTAAAACACCAAAAGTGACTCTGAACAAGTTGACTTCCTTACTTGGTAAAATGAATGAATATTGATCTTTATAGTTGGAAGCAAAATTGTCATCACTTATACATGATGACCACATTTCCATTGAAGGTTATCTTACTAAATTTAGGTTACTATTGGTACAATTAAAAGGATGTAGAAAACCAAAATAGACGACAAATGCATTTTCTCAGATTTATCCAAGCTAGAGGGTCATTTTCAAGTATTTTTCTTCTATATATTACTCTACTATGGATGGACTCTGAGATAAGCATAAAATTCCCACTTTGAGCTTTTCTATGAGCATATTACTAGTAAACAATATAAACTTATGAAATTAAATATTCTTTCTGACTATAAGGTTGAGGTTTTTTTAGGTGATACCTTCAAATATAAACACAAAGATAACGCTACCCACCTAGACTACTTCTTGGTACATAGTTCTTTTATGAACAAAGTTCATGTAGCCTTTTCTAAAATGATCATTTCTTGGGAAATATCTAATCACAAGCCCATTTCATTATCATTATGTGATTTTCTTAGTTATGGGCATCAACTATTTCAATTCAAATCCCTATGGTTGAATGACAGTGTTGCAAAAGATGTCATATCTCAAACTTGGAGCAAGTGGGTCTCAAGGTCTCCCACTTTTATCTAGAAAAAAAATATTAAATCCACCAAAATAACATTGAATAAATGGTCCAAACAAAGCTTACCTTCCTCTAATAAAAAACTAAAAGATAGTTTGTTAAATGTGGAACATATCTAGAAAGAGATAGAAAGTGGGAATTTCACTAAGAAGCTATTGATGGATGAAAAAGAATCCTTCATAGAATATCAAAGGTCACTTACAAAAAATGAAGCAACTTGGATGATCAAGTATAGAAGTCTTTGGCTAAAAGTAGAAGATTGCAACACCTTTTTCCTTCATAAATAAGCCAATTCATGGAATAATGTTAAGGAAATCCATGCAACTTCAAGAGAATTGTTGTAAACCTTTGAGAAAATAAAAAGGGAATTGTATCTCACTTTCATGAACTCCACAACTAGTCTCTAAAGACAAACCCATTGGAGGAGCTCGAAATTATAAATCATATTCCTCTACTAGTATCCCAAGATGAAAATGACAAATTGAATGGAGGCACTACGGGCATTCGGTTCTAACAAAGCTCTAAGACCAGATGGATTCTCAACTCATTTCTATGGATTATGTTGGAAAAAATCAATTGAACTCATTAGAATGATCAAGTATGTTGACATGTCCCATAGGATGGGAGGAGCAATCAATACCACTTTATATCTTTAATATTGAAAGAATTTTCTCCTTCCTCCCTTTCTCACTTCAAACCCATATCTTTATAAAATGCATCATATAAAATTATGTCCAAAATATTTGCCAAAAAATTGAAGCCCTTGTTTCCTAAGCTAAGTTTAGAAAATCAAAGGGCTTTATGGAAAATATGAAAATCATAGACAATGTTATAGTTGGCCGATAGGCCATCCAATCCATCAAAAGAAATGGGGGAAAAGGCATGGCCATCAAAATTGACATGGATTATACATTTGATCAAAATTGAAAATATTATTTAATTAAGGTATTGAAGAAGTTTGGCTTTCCTTTATCAAGTGGGTTTACTCTTGCGTCATCTCTCAATGGATTTGACCCATGGTCAATGTAAGACCAACGAAGTTTTCCCAACGTAACAGGGGACTCATGCAAAAGTGTCTTTTATAATTATACTCATATATCCACATGGTTGAGTCCCTATGTCAAAATATAACATCAGAACAATAATCAAGGCACCTTCCATGTATCTCAATCACATAAGGAGTTAAAAGACTAAACCACTCTTAGTTTGTAGAGGATACCATCCTTTTGGGTGGTGGTTCACCATAATCATAGGTTGCCTCAAGAAGGTTCTTGATCTCTTTCTTCATGTCTCAAGGGAAAAATGAATTGATAAAAAAGTCCAAATTTATCTTTCTCATTTAAATAATATCAGAAACCCTTTACTTATTTGGGATTCCTATATGCTTGACTTCCTCTTTATCCCTTCTATGGAAAAGAGTTGGACAAGATCATGGTGAATTTTAATCAATGGGAAAACCAATGGGTTAACCTTGCAAGATGCCTTATTCTCCTTAATTCATGATTTTATCATCAATTCATTGTTCCAATTTTAATCCCTCCTAGCCCCCAAAAGAGTTCAACATAGCATCTCTCGAGCCGTTAGAAAATTATTATGGCAAGGTGGAAATTCTTAAACCAAAGGATTTCATTTAATAAAATAGAGCACAGTCTATGCCCCTAAATGAAATTGGGGACTCACAATTAAAGATCCAATTTACATGAATCAAACAATTGGAGCTAAACTATTTTGGAGGATAATCTCAAGGGACAAAGCTTAATGGAAACATGCCATACATATAAAATAATTGTCAATATCTTTCCTTTGATGTCTTGGCATTCCTCCATGTCAACTTCTAGGCTCTCAAATCTAGATCTTTGTTAAGGAAACAGTTCTAATGCTCCAAATGTATCTTATGTGCATTCATGGGAATGGCCACTGTATCTGATTCAATTTAAACAACATTATGGATATGCCTCCAGTGCATTCTATCTCAACTCTTTGGACTCTATGAATGGTTAGAACATAAATGTAAATCTTCTATCTGATATCTCTAGTTGGAGTGCTTCTAGGGTTTTGGTCTAGCTAATGTTTTGTCAATGTCGCTAAGAATCTTGCTAAATTTTTTATTCCAATCATGGAATCTACTTTAAGTGGCTATGATCCATGCTCTCACAAGGATGCATATCACAGTGGTTAGGGGTTATTCCTCCTACACTATTAAAATTGGGTGTGAATGTTTGATTGCTAACTCTCACCTCCCCCTAAAAGACTCCATCTAGGCGGAAATTTGGCATCCAGATGGACTACTTAAGATAAATATGTTTTTTGGGACACTAACTCATGGAAATATTAGAATAGCATGTAATATAATGAAAAGAGGCATCATTGGGCCTTCTAAATATCCTTTATGTTGACACAATACTGAAATAGCTCATCGTTTTCTCCTAGAATTCCATTTGACTAAACAAGTCTAGAATTTTGAGTGTTTAAGGATTGAAAGCAATCATAGGTCCCCATCTAGTTGGAAACACCTTTTTGATAAATGTGTGTCTCACTATTCAAGGAATTTCAAGGATAAATTATGTTTTAAAATGGGGTTATCTTCTAAGAGAAGTTAATTCCCCCTATACAAGTAGTTATTAGGTCTCATACACAAACATTAAAACATTTGCTCAGTCTACCAAGCCTCAAGATTTGGATGAGAAGGCACATCTTTGGTAGGCATCCTTATGGCAAGGGCACACTCCAAAATCTACTAGTCCCATTTCATCCATAAGGATCCCATCTTGGAAATATCACATGAACCCATAAGGAATTATGTCTACCAAGTCTCAAAATTTGGACAAGAAGAATAATATTTTGTGTGGATACTCATGGAAAGGGAATACCCCAAAATCTACCCCTCTCATTCCACCTATAAGGATCCCATCTTGGAAATATCACATGGATCCATTAGAATTCACATAAACATGGAAAAAGCATAATAATTATTTTCTATTCTTTGGTGGAGCTTCTAAGGGGAACCCATTGATGATAGGGTGCAAGAGGGGTTATCTATATCCCTAGAGGAATTTTAGAATGCACTTATGCATGGATTCTTGGAAGCAAGACTAACAACGAGGTAGATATTTATGCCTATTTTCAAGGTTTGTCACTGGAAAAAAATCTTAATTTCTCTAACTTAAGTGTTATTGTAGACTCCAATTTATTAATCAAGCTTATTCACAAAGGAAACTCTCAAAAAGATAACAAGCTCAATGTCATCTTGGCTAAAATTATATCCCTTGAAAAACAAAATGAGACATTCAATGGATACATGTTCTTTGAAAACCAATGAATGGATTGATTCCTTTGTGAATCAAGCGATGTTGAAAAGTTTTGAGGATTTGGTTAGTGAAGAATTAAAATTCCATTCCATCCCATAGTAATGAATCAATACAATGGTCAATCACCAAACTTAAACTCTCCGTTAAGTGCTCTAATACCACTCTAGACATGAAATTTGTATACGTTTTGAAAAAAAAAGAATTGTATGAGTTTTATATCTATTTAGACATTATTTCAAGAGCATTGGTGTACCTCTTGAATGATATTTTGTATTATCTTCTAGAAGTTTTAGGCTCATCATTTTTATAAATAATATTTATAAATTTTTATTAGAA
>APFE031543567.1:8470-62021 GCA_000404065.3 Pinus taeda
ATTAAACTTAATTAATTATTTTCAAATTGCTATGAGAAAATAATTCTATTTTAATTCACAGTTTAATTCAAGGACAAATTAAACTGGAATTTCTTGTTTCCATTTCTCAGCAAAGTGTTCAAGAGTATGAGAGAGGGAGTAGAGAGAGAGCTCCAAGCTGAAACTGACAAAAGGTTGTGAATGTGAAAATTTCAAAGACCCAAATTTCTACTGCAACAACTGAATAAGTATCTTCTATTTGTTAAATTACTGAACAAATTATTTACTGCATCTTCTAGAAAATACCGAAAATATTACACTGCAACCTTAACTAATTAAATTAAGTGTGGAAACAAGAAATTGAGCAAGAAATAAATACACAACACATGACACTGTTATTTTTGGACAAATGTCCCCAAAATAAAACCAATGCAGGAAAATCGATGCAACAATTGAGGGTTTGTATTATTAAGCAGTAGTTTTCTAAATACAATCTTTGGATGCCTTGTAGGCTATCCAATATAGAGAATCTGACTGGTAGAAGATTAGTGAGAAATACCTTACACTATCAATGGCGATCTAACACTGATCCAAGCCCTAGATGGTTGTCCCCATGCTAGCTCTACGTAGCTACTACGTCAGCCTACATAGTTTTGCGTCAACCTCTCTAGGGATCTGTGTCACCTCTTCCCAGATCTCCTCCTATTTGGAGCTCCATTCCTCTATCTCTTCAGTCTCACACCCCGGCTTCTAGCTTAGGAACTCAACTTTCGAGCTTAATTTCAGACTCACTTTGAAGCTCTACGCTACCTTTGTGTGAGCATATGCTGCCCAATGTAACCTCTACACTACCTCTTCTAGATCACTCTCTTCCTCCTCTGCAATGTATTCCCAAATTAGGAAATCTCCCTCCGGAACTATCATTGCCCCTCACTTTAAGAAATCACTTTGATATTCTATCTAGAAATTGTTGCGCTACACTCTCTAAGAAATTCGATCTCTTGATCTCCCTCTAATGTGTTTTCCAAATCCCGATCGAAGTCCTTTTTATAATTCTCCAACTAGGTAATCAAAGGCTTAGATCATTTGGACTTGATCTCCATCTTCTTCTAGAATTTTCACCCTTAGTTTGATTAATACCCTTTAATTATTTTTATTTCCTAAGTTTAGGCTTAGGCACCCATGAAAAATAATTAATTATTTTAATAAAGTTGTCTCCTGGTGGAATTTCTCAAAATGATTTCTAGGTATTCTAGAATACATGTGTCCAAGCCTCCCTGCAAATTTTGAGGCTTAGAGAACATCCGATGCTATAAAAAATCAACACTCCCTCTTAGTGAGGAATGTGCTATAGTAATGAAACCTACTTAAGCATCACCCTTCTCTGTCACATCTCCTTCTCCACTGTTGATGTTTGATATCACTACCCACCAACTATTGCACAAATGTTTCATTTGTACTACTATTGACCCTACCATTGCCAACACTGCATCTGAATTGCAACCCTTGTAAATGTTGCATTTGTGTGGTTGTTGGCCATGCCACTACCAACATTGCATCTGCACTACAAACTTCTCCAACTTTTGTTGCTATTGCTTCAGCAACAGAAAAGCATCCAAAATTAATGAACAAGTGTTTAGTATGATGCATATGTTGCTGGAGTTTTGGCTGCTGCTAGTCTCTACAATGTGGCTGAAGCCATTGCACTGCTATTGACTCTGCTTTGTGCCACTTTCATTGCTACCAACACTATTTTTGCATTGCTTAGATTCTAGCACTCCTAGCCACTGCAACTGTCACTCCAACGCTCCTCTGCACCAACTGACCCCATCCATCTTGCTACTTATGATCTAGGCTCTCGTAGCAAGGTTTTGATCCAAGAGGTGGAATCTTCAAGGATCGTACCCATCTGTAGTTATTTCAAACTTATAGTTCTAGATCATCCCACCTCTCTCCTAGAGGTATCTGGGTTACCATGGAAAACTCTTCCTCCTCAATCTTTGTGGATGCAGCCTTCAGATCATAATTGTCATCCTTGTCCTTCTTCTTGAGAGGATATTATGTAGTGTAGTGACCAAATTCACCACATTGGAAGCACTTGATCTTCGAGACATCCTTCTTCTTTCTCTGCTAATCATGTTTCCCCTTTGATGTAAGGGTTTCATTTTCTTCCTCCTTCTTGGGCTTCATCCAACTATTGCTACTGCTATCAAGTTTGCACTTGACTAAGTCTCTCCTCCTCTCTTCCTGCTCAGGAGTGGCCCATATTCCTTCCTTATCCAACAATCTCTCTCTACCCAAAATACTCTAGAAAAACACTTTCCATTCTTCTGAGACTGAATTTAGGGCCAGCCTCACCATCTCAGTAGGCTGAGGTGTTGACTCCATAGCTTCCAATGAGTCTCGGATTTCCTGAGGCTTCATTAGGAATAGATTAATGCATTCCCCCTTCTCCATCTAGGTGGATCTCATCTTCTGCTACAAGTAAATATTTTGTTGCTAGGAATATCCTTCGTATCATGTAGCCAATGCTTCCCACACATGTCGGGTCGTATCTTTGCTGGTAATGTGATACACTACGTAATCTCTTACTGCATCAAGGATCAATCTCTTGGCCTTTTCCATCTTACCCTTGTACTTCTTGAGAATATCTGGATCCATGGGTACAACTACCACATTGTCAACATAGTTTTTGAGATCGTGCTCATCCATAAGACATGAGATCCTTGCCTTCCATATCACATAGTTGGAAGCACCATCTAACTGATCCTGATCTCTTAACCCACTAGCTACCACCTTTGCTAATGAAATTTCAAACTGCTTCCTCTCTCCTCTACGCAACACTAGGCTAGTCTACGTACTCCTTGCTGGAGTTAGTAGATCTTCTTTTCTCTGCTAGTACTTAACAATAGAGAAATCAGACTTCTTGGCTAGAATTCCTATGAGGAAGAATTCCCTCAAAATAGTGTCTCCTTCTCTCTTTTGATATTTTTCTTCCCCATTAATTTCTGCAGAAAACTACGTCTCACTAGAAAACTGCTTTGCACTAATGCTTCTGCACTGCTCCCTCTGACAATGGCAAACTTCAACCTGGAAATATTTCTCTCAGTTGACTCACTCAGAGAGAGATTTTCCCATGAAATATTTTTCCCTTCGGATCTAGACTACGCAAACCCTACAGGGATTTGATTTGTTGCCTATGCAACACTTCGACTTCCCTTCTTCTCTTCAGTGTTGGGCTCTTCTGGCTTTGCTCTGTTGCTTCACCTGCACTCCTATACCATGTGAGAATTTGGAAGACCGAAATTTCTATTGCAGCAACTGATTAAGTATCTTCTATTTGTTAAATTACTGAACAAATTATTACTGCATCCTACAGCAAATACTGAAACTAAATCATTGCAACCTTCATTAATTAAATTAAATGTGGAAACAAGAAACTAAGAAATAAAGAAATACACAACATATGACACCGTTATTTTTGGACAAATGTCCCCAGAAAAATCTAATGTAGGAAAACCAGTGCAGCAGTACAGGGTTTGTATTATTAAGCAATAGTTTTCTGAATACAATCTTTGGATGCCTTGTTGGCTATCCAATACATAGAATTTGATTGGAAAAATATTAGTGATAAATACCTCACACTATCACTGGAGATCTGACACTGATGCAGACCTTGGATGGCTAGCCCCACGCTAGCTCTACATAGCTATTGCATCAACATATGTAGTTCTGCATCAACTTCTTTGGGGATCTGCATCACCTCTTCTTGGATCTCCTAATTTTTTGAGCTTTGTTCCTCTCTCTCTCCAGTCTCACACCCTGGCTTCTAGCTCAGGAACTTGACTTCCCAGCTAAATTTCGGACTCCCTCTGAAGCTCTACGCTGCCTCTACATGAGCATATGCTGCCTAGAGTAGCCTTTTCACTGCCTCTTTTGGATCTCTCTCTGCCTCCTCTACAATGTATTCCCAAATCAAGAAATCTCCCTTTGGAACTACCCCTTCCCCTCATTGCAAGATATCACTTCGATCTTCTCTCTAGCAACTATTGTGCTACCCTCTTTGAAAATTCGATATCTTGATCTCTCTCCATTGTGTTTTCCAAATGTCCATCGAATTCCTTCTTATAATCCTCTAGTTGAGTAATCAGTGGCCTAGATTAGATTCAAATCAATGGCTCACATCATTTGGATTTGATCTCTGCCTTCTTGTAGAAGTTTCACCCTCATTTTGATTAATACCCTTTAATTATTTTAATTTCATAAGTTTAGACTTAGGCACCCATTGAAAATAATTAATCATTTTAATAAAACTATCTCCAGGTGGAATTTCCCAAAATGATTTCTGGGTTTTTTGGAATACATGTTACCAAGCCTCCCTACAAATTTTGAGTCTTAGAGTGCATCCGATGCTATCATAAATCAACAATGAACTGATCCTCAAAAGCCTTTTTATTATTGAGGCCTCTATTTTCTTCAATTTCCTCTATTTTTCCTTCAATTTTCCTCACATGCAATTTGGTGACCTTTCACCCTCCTTTTCTCCTATTTTCCTTTATTTTCATAAATAAAATTGCAACTAATGCCTCTTTTCATTTTCAAAGCCTTTGCCAATTTTCCCTAGCCATAATAAATGAAATGAACACCCACTAGGATGGTTTTCCCAACATTCAGCTTGAAATACGTGTCCCATGACCTTGGTCTTATTTTGCATTTATTAACTTTATTACATTAATTTTTTAACTTGGGGCTCTTACAGACCCCTCCCCCTTAAGGGAACACAGTCCCTAGTGTTCTATGATACCTATGACCATCAAGATATGAAAACGAAAACATACTACCCACAGAGATTTATAACTTAGCTCAATGTAGTATTTACAATAATCAACCTACTAAAAAGAAAAACCAACATGAAAAAAATGATAGCATGGAAACCATATAGCTTAACGGAGCTTTATAACACAACTCATTGTGGTATTTACAATAACGACCATACATAATATATACATATACCAAAACTCCTTTGCCTCAACCAGCAAATAATGAAGGGTACATAGCCCACATTTGATCATCCATCTCTCGTGTAGCTTCATCAGGCCCAAAGTGCTTCCACTGCACTTTAGCTTGCTCGATTTCTTGGTTCTAGAGCATGAGTTGTTTCCACTGCAAAATGCACTGAGGTTTTGGATGGAATTCTCCTTCTAGCTCCAATTGCAATATAGACCAATAAATCACATGATAAGCATCTTTCACATATATTTTAAGCAATGAAACATGGAAAACATCATGGAATTTCACTGTCGGAGGAAGTGTAATTTGTTGGGTTGTGTTATATTCTTTCCATGACTAGCCCATGTAGTTCACCGAGGGGTTAGAAGGGGGGCGTAGCCCCCCCTTTGTTGCACCGATTGCATAGTGGGGGGAGTCATAGGGGGTTTGAGGGGTGCAGGTAACCCGACTCTATGGGGTCCAGGGCAGTGCCCTGGAAAATTTTGTTTTTGGACCCTATATTAGGTTAGGCGGACCTACCTATGGTTTTGTGCATGATTTTCACACAAGGTTTTGGATGTGATGGTTTTCGGTCCATGGTATTGGATGCTTTGGCATGTATAAATGTGTATTGTAACATTTAAAGGAACATAATGAAAAATCAAGCTGGTAGTATTGGTTTTGGGATCCAGGGGAAAAACTCTGTGTATGTGTGTTTTATGTGTTGCACTCTCGCATTGTTTATTTTCTGTGTTTTAGAATTCGTATGTAGGTAATTTCTGTACGGGGTTAAAACCTAGATTTGGTATCAGAGTTGTTTTGGCTTCAAGGGGATGCCTTTGTTGCTGAGGGGTTTCGCTTAGGACTGTGGTAGACCCTGTTCAGTGGGAGATCTGCAAGATCGATTTTGGTGGTGAAAGAAGATGGTGAGCAGTGGAAAGATAGAGATCGAGAAATTTAATGGCTAGAGTTTTGAGTTGTGGAAACTCAAGATGGAGGATCTGTTGGTGGATAAACATCAGTGGATCACGGTAGATCCAGGTACTAAACCAACGGGAGTGTCCGATGAAGAATGGAAGAAGTTGGATCAAAAGGCTACGAGCAAAATACAATTATGTGTCTTAGTTTCAGTATTACTGAATGTATCAGGGGAAGTTGCGATAAAGGCTTTGTGGGACAAGTTAGGGACTTTGTACCAATCGAAGTCTTTGGTGAATAAACTGTTCCTACAAAAAAATCTGTATAACCTGAGGATGAAAGATGGAGACTTGGTGACAAAGCATATGAACGCATTTAATATTGTGTTAAGTCAGTTATTATCTATTGATATTAAAATTTCAGATGAAGATAAGTGCTTCAGTTTGTTGTGTTCTCTACCCAATTCGTGGGATAGTCTAGTTATTACAATAGGTAGCAATGCAACTACCTTGCAGTTTGATGAAATAGTCTCATTCTGGAGGAGATGAGACAGAAAAATATGGAGAGCCAGAATGGTGATGCCTTGTTTATACGAGGACGGTCCCAAAAAAAAATAAAAAATCATTGAGTGGGAGGTCTAAATCTAGAGGGAGATCTAAATCTCTAAGAAAACCTATAAAGGTGGTGTGTTGGAAATGCAGAAAGGAAGGGCACTACATAAGACACTGTAAATCTAAAGTTCCTGACAAAGAAAAGGGAGTTGATGATGCTCCTTCTGCAGAGGCGAAAACCACCTCAGATAAAGGAGGGGATACGTACTTGGCTTCTTCAAGTACACATGTAGATCATGAGGCATGATTGATTGACTCAGGTGCATCCTTTCACTTCACTCCCCATAGAGACTGGTTATGTGAGTATGAGAAATACGATGGTGGTGATGTATTCTTAGGGGATGATAGGAAGGTTAGAATCGTTTTTCACAGAAAAGTAAAGTTGAATTTGCAAGGTGGAAGGGTTAGAACACTTTCGGGTGTTCTACATATTCCCACACTGGCCAGAAATATAATTTCTGTAAGCAAGTTGGATGATGCAGGTGTAAAAATAGTGTTCGAGAAGGATACCTGCAAGATGGTTCGGGGATCACTGGTATTGATGAGGGGAGTTCGGATTGGAACTTTGTACAAGCTATAAAGTAGCACTATTGTTGATGGGTGCAATAGTTTTGTGGTTCCTGAAAGTGGAGCAGAAAATCTAGTGGTCTCTGGAGAGAAGACCATGCTATGGCATCAAAGGCTTGGACATATTGGAGAGAAGGGCCTTCGAATACTTCATGGTAAAGGTATGAGTAATATCTCTCTGGATTTTGAATTCTGTGAAGATTGTGTATATGGGAAGCAGAATCGGGTGACTTTCCCCTCTGGTGGTAAGAGGGCGAAATAGATATTAGAGCTTGTGCACAGTTATGTGTTTGGACCTGTGAAGGTTCCATCACTGGGTAAGCCTATGTACTATGTATCCTTTATAGATGACTTCTCAAGGAATACATTGATATATTTCCTTAAGAAGATAACTGAATTCTTTGATAGGTTTAAAGAATTTAAAGCTCTGGTGGAAAACCAAACAAAGAAGAAGATAAAGGTGTTGAGGATAAATAACGGTGGAGAGTTTTGCAGTAAGGAATTTGAAGAATTCTATAAGAAGTGTGGTATAGCATGACAGAAGATTACTCCATACACACCTGAGCAAAATGGAGTTGTAGGAAGAATGAACAAGACATTGACGGAAAGCGCAAGAAGCGTGCTCAGTGGTGTCGAGTTAGGACATGAATTCTGCGCAGTGGCGGTGGAGACAACATTTTACCTGGTCAACAAATCACCTTCATCAACGTTGGAGGATAAGACTCCACAAGAGGTATGGATTGGTAAGAAACCCTCTCTTTCACATCTGAGGGTGTTTATATGTGATGCATATGTACATGTTCCAAAGGATAAACCAACCAAGTTGGATAGTAAATCTCAAAAGTGCATCTTTATTGGGTATAAGGATGGTTTAAAGGGTTATAAGCTTTGGAACCTAGTAACAAGGAAGGTTGTGTACAGCTGAGATGTGGTGTTTAGAGAGGTAAAATATGTTATTAAACATGAATTCCAACCAAAGGAACCTGAGAAGATAGAGTTTGAGCTTAAGGAGGAAGAATCAAACTCTACAAAAGAGGAGGAATCAGAAGATGAAGAACTACAAACTCTGGGTGTAAGAAGACCAGTTCAAGAAAGAAGGCAGCCAGAAAGGTATAGTCCATCTTCTTTCTGTTCAAATTTTTCTTTATCTGTTACTAATGATGATCCCAGAACTGTGAAGGAATCAGTAGATTCAGAGGATGGAAAACTCTCAAAAGAGGCCATGGTTGATGAAATGGCATCTTTGCACAAAAATGAGGCTTGGGATCTGGTGTAGTTTTCGTCTAGAAGGAAACCCATTGGCAGCAAATGGGTGTTCAAGAAGAAGACAAATGCAGAAAGAAAAGTGGAGAAATACAAAGCTCGGTTGGTAGAAAAAGGTTATTCCCAGGTGTCAGGAATTGATTTTGGTGATATTTTTTCTCCTGTTGCCAAGGTAACTTCTATTAGATTACTTTTATCTGTTGCTACTGTTTTTGATTTTGAGGTAGAATAGATGGATGTGAAGGCAACATTTCTTCATGAGGATCTGGAAGAGGAGATATGCATGAAGCAACCTGAAGGCTTTACAGTGAATGGTAAGAAAGAATTGGTATGCAAGTCAAAGAAGTCTTTGCATGGGTTAAACAGTCACCAAGAATGTGGTATCAGAAACTTGATACATTTATACGGGGACTTGACTTCTCCAGAAGCAAAGTAGATCAATGTGTGTATTTTAAATTAATTGGTTACTGTGTTATTTATCTGGTCTTGTATGTGGATGATATGTTGTTGGTTGGAAATGACAAAGAAATTATCCAGGATTTGAAGACCCATTTGTCCTCCAAATTCGACATGAAAGATCTTGGTGCTGTAAACTATATTTGGGCATGGAAATTAAAAGAGATCGGACAAAGAGGAAGCTATGGTTAAACCAGAGGAAGTATGTTGAGACAATATTGCAGAGGTTTAATATGCAGGATAGTAAACCAGTGAAGGTTCCTATTCCTGTATGTGTAAAATTATCAGTTGAATAGTGTCCCAAGACACAAGAAGAGGAAAGAGGACATGTCCTGTGTTCCATATGCAAGTGCAGTCAGTAGCTTGATGTATGCGATGGTCTGTACTAGACCAGACATTGCACATGCAGTGGGAGTATTGAGTAGGTTTATGTCAAAACTAGGGAAGGAGCACTGGACAGCAGTGAAGGGGTTTTCAGGTATTTGCGTGGCACTAGTGATTATGGTTTGTGCTACCAAGGAAGACTAAGATTGGACAGAGTGTTGGATATCCGTGGCTTTGTTGATGCAGACTGGGCTGGAGATCTGGATCAGAGAAGATCTACAAGTGGGTATGTGTTTAACCTATTTGGAGGTGCAGTCAGTTGGATGAGTAAGAAACAGTCTGTAGTGGCACTATCAACTACAGAGGCAGAATACATGGCAGCCACTCATGCAAGCAAGGAAGCAGTTTGGTTGCAGAGATTGTGTTCAAGTATGGGGTTAGTACAGGGAGCTATAAGGATAGACTGTGACAGCCAAAGTGCAATTTCTTGGCAAAGAACCCTGCTTATCATTCAAAGACAAAGCACATTGATGTTCAATATCACTTTGTGAGGGATATGATAGAAGACAAAAAGGTTGTGCTGGTAAAGGTGGACACTTTGAAGAATACTACAGATGCATTCAAAATCTGTGAGCTCTGAGAAGTTCTCTTGGTGTAGAGAAACAATGGGTGTTTCAGGGCTGGAAAAATGACTAAGCTCTCCTGTGGCCCCCTGTGGAAAGAAAACAACAAGTGGGAGATTGTTGGGATGTGTTATATTCTTTCCACATAGTTAACAAGGGGCTTGAGGGGTACCCGTAACCCCACTTTATGGGGTCCGGGGCAGTGCCTCGGAAAATTTTGGTTTTGGACTGTATGTTAGGTTGGGCGGACCCACCTATGGTTTTGTGCATGATTTTCGCACATGTTTTTTGGACGTGATTTCGGTCCATGGTATTGGATGTGATGGTTTTTTGGTCCATGGTATTGGACGTGATGTTTTTCAGTCCATGGTATTGGATGCTTTGGCATGTATAAATATGTATTGTAACATTGAAAGGAATATAATGAAAAATCAAGCTGGTAGTCCCGATTTTGGGATCCAGGGGAAAATCTCTGTGCATATGTGTTTTTATGTGTTATGCTCTCGCATTGTTTATTTTTCTGTGATTTAGAATTCATATGCAGGTAATTTTTGTACGGGGTTAAAACCTACACCTTTCTATTGCGACCTTCCTTATTTCACATGATTCTCCCTTTTGCTGGCTTAAGGAGATGATTTATGATGACATTAAGGTCATCGTTGATGTTGTATCTGTGGTTTTGGAATAGGGCTTCTGAAGCATGATGCTCCAACCCTTGAATTTTGTAAAGAGTGCAACCTTTTTCTTCTTACAAGGGCTCTATTATTTGTAGTAGTCCTAGCCTATATTTAAGTTTCCATGTCATCCTCAATAAGCACCTGAATACTAACATATAAGGTCAATGACATTCTGTTGTATTTTAGCTTCCTGGGCAAGTGATTCAAGGCCTGCGCTCAAGATGTGAGAATATCTTCTAGCTGTGGCCAAACTATAGGAAGAAGTCCCATACGAAACAAGTTACAATCCATATATAAGATTGTCCTTAACCATAGCAAAGCAATGCTTCCAAACTCAGAGACCTGTTATGACAAACCCCTAACCAAAACAATCCCAACAATAACCAAAATTTATCCTCATTAATCTTCGATGCCACATAGATATCTTTTTCTTTTGATTGATGTGTCCAAATGAGAGAGAATGCTCCTCTATATATGAAATTCATTGGAGTTGAGGGGATGTGACTTTTGATCTTCTTAAGCCGACATATAGTTGAGGCCGACCTAAATAATTTACATGAGAGACACATAATTCAAAATTCCACTTCTACTTATCCAAATTTGATGATCTTTAGATTGATTTCGGTCCTATCAAAAGAAGGAATTCAATGCCACAATTATGTTCCCCAAAGGAGCTTTTCAAAGTGGAATTTGGCCCTAGTTTCAAATTTTTAACAAAAATAACCATCAATATTTGTTTCTATCATTTTGAGCTGAATTCACAATATTATGCTAAAACATGTCATTTCAATGTGTGGAAATTAGGATATGTAAATGTGAGATATATAGTGTACGTATTTGGGTTATCTCCTTTTCAAATCTGATTTTTTTTAGGCTACATGTTAATTGTTTGAACTTTGAACTTTGAAGAAATTCCTAAATGGACTTTGTAAATACTCGAATGAATGGGCTTTGTAAGGCAGTGGTACCATAAATTGTGTTATTTCAAAGATTTGACTTCCATATTTTCAAAAAATACAATGTCCTCAATAAATACTTATATTTATAGATACTTATGTTTAGGATTATATGTGTTGGAGTGGTTCCTTTATGTTTTACTATAATCTTGATGTTGACAAGCTTTAGTTGACTTTTTTCATCAATTTCTTATAGAATATGCAAAAGGAAATGATTGTCAAAATGTGGCAAAAATTACATTTCTCCTGATTTCTTTTCTTATTGTTCATGACAGGATAATCATGTTGTAGGGATGAGTTATCCTACAGTCTATTTCAATTCGTGGATTTTTTTTCCTCCCATTTTTTTTACAAGGATGTATATTTCATTTTCATGTTGATGGTTTTTTCATGTATCTTATCTAGCCCCAAATGTTGGTAATGGAGCAAATCTTGAGAAGTAGTCATGGAAATAGACTCTATAAGAGGTTAATGTTACAATACCAATTCCACTTGGTATAAAAAAAAATTTAATGGTCTATGAGATAAAGAAGAGTTCTTTAGCGACAAGGTTGAAGGGGAAACCTCATGTCTTAGTTGTAAGTCATTTATTTGTGTTTCTTAGTTGTAAGTCATCTGTTTGATTTTGATCTTTATAACATCAATTATTTCCTTCATCCAATATGCATGGCCTGTATTTCTCACCCGATGTTAGTTACTTGACATGGTTGATATAACATTCAATTCTAGGCCACATTTATTTTAAGTTAAAGATTTTATTGATTAAAAGGATGTTCATATTTTGATTGGTTTACTTGGAGCTTGATTTTAAAAAGATTTGTAAATTCCATGTGGATGTTATTTTTTCGGGGTGAGCTCTTTGCGTCAATAAGGTCATGTGATTCCTAGAACATAGGTATACAACAAGTGCATCTTTGGCCTTTGTTATGTATCTTCTATTCTTTATATCGTTGATGGATGATTATTGACTGATGTAAGCAGAGGATGGGAAGGTCCTACCAATTCTCTTGACAAAACAAAATCAAATGGAGTGGTAGAATTGTGTTTTAAAGGGTGAGCCAGAAATTAACACTTGAAAGGTAGAACTTGAGAATAACAAGCTATCTAATCTGGATCTAGAGACACAACAGATCATGGAAAAAACAATGATGGTATTGACGAGTCTTCCCTGCAAATAAGCTCTAACTATTAGACCACTACCCAAATTTCAGTTATCTTCAATGACAATAGTGATTCTAGCTTTATTTGTATGAAAGTGACTTTGGCCATTGTCCTGTTCGTTTCCTATGAATGCTTTTGATTTTCAAACTCCAACTAGTTCGTTGTTAAACTAGTTAAAGCTTTGATGACAAACATATAGTTTTCAAAGCTCTTTTCTAAATCTATTTTCCAGCAAATTTGTCTTTTTACTTTAGGTACTATATATTTCTACCATGTGACATATGCCATGATATAATTTCCTGGATAAATAGATAGAATTGTTGTACAACATAGTCTTTTTTAAATATAAAGAAACAAAATTTCCAAATACAAAGTTTATTAATGAATAACATATTTTAGAATTCTTAGCTAAGTTATGATTATATTTCGGTAGGGGATTTTGTGTACGTTAATATTGTGTTGTGTCTTTGGTTTCTGTCAAGTAAAAATGGTTAATAAGGAATGTGTTCTTGAGGAGCAGACACACATCTTATTCTACTATCGACATGGATCTCCATGGTTTTCATGCATGGAAACATAAACACAGATGTCAGTGGGATCTCCAAAGTATGTGTTGGATGAACTTAATACTAGTGATGATTTTGATTCCTTGTCATATAAAGAATGTCACAAGTCAAATTCAAATAAACAGAAGCAGCTCAAGAATGAAGGTCAAGCTATTACTTTTTGTCCAAGTCGATTTCTTTTATTTGTTGGTTGCTATCATGTTTTGAGTGCAGACTTGTGAAATTCCAAATTGCATGTTGGTATATATATATATATATATATATATATATATATATATTATATATATATATATATATAATATATATATATATATATAGATATATATCATTCATGGTTTTCGGAGATCCATGTTACATTTTCATAGAAGTTTAGATATCATTCTGATATCTAAACACCAAAAAACAACAACATTGAGATTTTTCTTTCAATCAACCTATAACATATTGCATCTGCCTTCATCAATGTTCTTCTTCCATATTGTATCCACTTATGACATTTCCTTTACAATATTTGGTGCATTTGCTAGTTATAGGTCATTTATAGATTATAAATGTCTTCAGAGTTTCACTTCTAATTGAGTATTCAACTGAACATATTGGTTCTCTTATACATAAATATTTTTCTCTTCACCCACTTTTCATAACTTCCATAACCATTAGGTAGGGACCTACAACTTTGATGTTGCTTTGCTTATTTAGTAAAATATTGTTGAGACTTTAATTTATTGAAAGTTGTAGAATTTACAATTTATGAAGTTTCAAGGTCTAATTTTTAAAAGTCTAATTCTCTATAGGGCGATAGCTCAATGGAAGAGCACCTGCTTTACAAGAAGGAGGTTGGTGGTTTGATTCCATTGTTTTTTATTGCAGATTACTGTGGTGTGATTTCTGATTGGAGTTCGGATTTTCCACAGTGTCCATATTTTGAAGTCGACGTTTCGAGTCTGCAACTAGACTCATCATCAGGACGTTTCCATTGTTCCCTGACATCCATATGGAATGGTGACGATCAAATTTTGGTGACGGAGGCTCTTTCGACCATCACCAATGAGCTTTTGTGACATTTTTTGACCCTCACCAAAATATGAAATGGTGACGGTTAATGAATGCCACCATATATATGCATCAATAGTGACGAACCTCAAAGGTTCGTAGCTATAAATTATTTTTCTTGAGATGAAATGGTGAAGGTCGTTGTCCATCATTATAGTCATTATCCATGATGGACCTTGAATGTCACCACAACACCTATACTTTTGAAGATGCGGCTTTTGGTGACGGTCAATGAACATCAACATATATATGCACCAATAGTGACAGCTATGAAAGATCCATCACAATAAATCATTATTGTTCATATGAAATAGTGACAGTTACTATCTATCATTATAATCAATACTTATGATGGACCTTGAATGTCACCATAGCGCCTATACTTTTTGTGACGCCACCTTTGGTGACGAAGGCTATGGTCTGTCACCATTGCTCATATGAAATGGTGACGGTCGTTATGCATGATTATAAATCATTATTGGTGATGGACTTTGAATGTCACTACAACACATATACTTTTGGCAACACCAACTTTGGTGACATTCAGCTTTTGATAATGGAGGCTATGGTCCGTCACCATTGCTCATATGAAATGGTGATGGTCGCTATCCATCATTATAAATCATTATTGGTGATAGACTTTGAATGTCACTGCAACACCTATAATTTTGGCGACGCCACCTTTGGTGACATTCAGTTTTTGGTGATGAAGGCTCTTTTGACCATCACCAATAAGCTTATGGTGACATTTTTCGCCCCTCACCAATGTCTTTTTTTCTTGTACTATTTTCTCTTATTCTGTTGATTTCACCTGGCTGATAGGTTGGTCTTGTTTGTTGTGATGTGTAGGTGTTGCCATCTTATATTGCTACTGAGCTCTAGATAGGTTCCATAGTGTCTGTAGGGGTGTTGATACTCTTCCCCTGCATGGAGGTTGAAGGAGGATCATGGAGACTACTTCTGTTATAATATAGGCTGCTGCAGGGTTTCCTGTAGTACGACAAGAAATCATGAAGTTGCCTCTTTGTTAATATTTTTTTTTTCTTTTCTTTTTTGGAGGAGGAATAGATGTTAAAGTAGGAGTGGAAGCGGTAGAAATGGGGAATATGGAGTGGTAGGTGAGATAGGCTACTGATGGTATGGACCTTGGATTTTTCTTTGTTTTCCTTGTTTTTTCTTTTTTCTTTTTATTTTTTTTCTTTTTCTTTTTCTGAGTGGATTTCTTGATGGACACAGAGGGTGGCATGGTCATCAAAATGATGTTAGTTCAGATATGGTTAGATAAATGGCCTCCTGTTTCAACCCAAAACATGCCTGCATCATTATTTCTCAATCGGGATTCCATTCGTGTAGATTTTTAGGACATCTTGTAGTACTACAGGAAACTCCTGTAGTAAGTACAGGAAATCATGTAGAAGCTAGAAAATTGCCTGGAAATTGGTTTTTTGATGGTTGGACATGAGAATGGATGCTAGAGACATGGTGGTCATGGAAGATGTGTAATGGATGAAGGAACAATGGGGTTTTTTTTGGCTCACTGCCCTCTAAACCTGGCGTCCTTTATTTCCTTGAAAACCTACAAAAAACTTAGACTTTTATTAGTGGGTAGGTTCGATGTCCCTGCCATAACATTTTTGTGTTTTTTTTTTCCTTTTTTTTTTGAAAGACACACAGGTCACCTCAAAGGAGGTTTTCAACCTGTTTTCCTACCCTAGGTGCCTCAAGGGAGGTTTTCACCCAGGGATATTTTATTTTTTCTTTTTTCACTCTTGGGGTGATCTGTTATTGAATGTTAGTTTTGATGTGCTAATTTCAGTTACAGATTTATAAACGAATGCTTGTTCATTGTTTCCTATACATGTTTCTCTTATGGTGTTTGTGATCATAAACATGTAAATTTTTATCAAGTTTTAAGTGAAAGACATGAACAAAATAGCATGAAAAACTAGTACTGAATAACAACCATGCAAAGTACAACAAACCATCAAATTGAACACTTAACACAACGTTTTAATGAAGGAGTTCACCTCTCCTAGGTTACATCTCCTTGGTCCAGTTTCCATGGCTTTGGCCTTTGTATTATCTCAATATGGAAAAAAAATTTGTTTACAAATCTCTACTACTCCTGGGACCTGTTCCAATGTGTTCATAATGTTGAAATTAGCTAGGAAAATGTTTTCCTGAGCTCAATTTGGTCAAAAAATGCTCCAGTTATGACTCTAACTATCTTACCCTATAAAAGCTCCTCTAAAACTAGAGGAACTCAAGTTAACTCCACTAAACTGGAATTTTTGCCGAATTAGGGGGATTTGCCAAAATCACGGCTGAATTAAACTGAAAGTTTAATTAATGTTAAACTATTTAAATTAATCACTAATCTATGATTACCGCTAAATATGCGCAATTATGGCTAACTGTTTAGGCTTACTATGGCAGTCTTCATGAAGGCAGTCACATGTAACAGAAAGTTCAATGTTATGGTCAGTTCCCTGCATAGTTAAGTATGGAGTGGTCACATAAAATTGTACTGAATGTTAACGGTTGCAGTCGTGTTGTCTGTTGGAATTAACTGACTATTTCTTAACCATTTTCTATCACCATTGGCACGTTCACATGGGGAGGGCTGGCCCATGGACTAACCCTCCTAACCACCAACTCCAAAATAGTTAAACAATAAGTTTGTGTGGAGAACATTATGGGTAAGAAACATTTGATAGTAGAGATGGTTATGTGTTATGGAATGTGGTGAGGAGGTCACATGGTCCAACCCCGACGCCTTCATCAAATTTTTTTCCACTGTCTCGAGCCCGGTCCTTTGGCAAGGGACATGTGGTGGCCTCTAGACTTGCAACTTGTCCCCTCCTCATTGGTCCAATTCAAACCACTAAAAATGTGCCACGTCACCTCCTCTAATCAACCAATCAAAACCTGACACTTGGAAAATTGTGATTGATCTGTTGACCAACTTTGATATTTCACAGTCACCTACCATGTCATCAGTACAGACTACTGACTATGCAGTGACTGTGCACTTTTTTTTAAATTTCACCTATTTAGCAAAGCATACAAAACTCAATAACTTCCTCATACAAACTCGGTTTTCAGTGAAACAAGTTGCGTTAGGATCGTTTTTCCAATACAGAGACAGAAGTTTAGGTTTCGAGCCATTTTGATATTTTTTATTTTTGATCTAAATACTGAGCAACTAATCAGTCCTCCCCACTAGAAGCCTTTTGGACCCCAAAAGATACTATCAATTGTTAAGCAGGTGAGGGTACAACTCCCTCACCTTCTCGATTTGAAAGAATTTGGATTTAGAAGTCTTTTATCCCTTGAGTCCCACTCTAAGGTATTCGACATTTCCTCTCTTCGAAGCCCTGGTTCCTCTTGTCAAGTATGATATCTTGTTGAAGTTCATCAAGGTATTCTGGTGAGAAATCATCTATTGATGGTAGTTGAACATGCTCTCCTTGATCATCAATCAAAGGAGGCTAAGAAAATCTCAAATTATCAACATTAACAATAGAGTATATTTGCATATAAGGAGGCAAATCAAGCTTAAATGCATTGTTACCAATCTTTTCCAGAATTTTAAAAGGACCATAGTGGCTTGGCTTAAGACTTTTACCTTCCCCTTGAAGTCTCCCTTTGCTAATATATAACCAAAATTCGCCTCCAACTTGAAATTTGTGATCAACCTGGTGTTTGTGATGTCTTGCCTTGTAGTTACTTTGACTATTTTCCAGCTATTCCTGCACTGTGTGATGTATCAACTGAATTTGCTCTATGAATGTCCTTGCTTTATCAATGTCACTATGAACATCGATGGCAACACATTTCTCAAAGATGAAGTCCAATGGTGATCTTGGCAAGTACCCAAAGCATGCCTCAAATGGCGATGTGTTTGTATAAGAATGCTTCGCCCTGTTGTATGCATGTTGTATGTAATGCAACTGTTCATCCCACAACTTGGGATGTTTGCTGCAATATCCTCTAAGAGGATGAGTGATTGTTTTGTTGACCACCTCAATTTTTACATCTATTTGCAGATGAAAGGAATGTACTCTTCTTCAACTTTGTGTCCATCATGTCCCACAAATTTGACCAAAAATTCCCAATAAATTGAGAATATCGATCACTTACAATGGAAGTAGGAAGATGAAAATGAATCCAAATGTTTTGAAAGAAAAGATGATCTGTTTGTTCAGCTATAAGTTTCTTTTTACATGGTGTTAGTATACACATTTTGCTTAACCTATCTACAACTACATACAAGTAATCATGACCTTTCCTTGACAATGGAAGACATCCTACAAAATCCATTGAGATACTCTCCCAGGGACATGAAGGTACCATAAGTGGAGTGTACAATCCTAGTTTCCTATTGCTAGGCTTACTTATTACACACAAAGAACATCATCTAATATAACAATATACATTATCAAACATTCGTGGCCAATAACAATACCTTTGGAGATTCGCTACTATCTTGTGTACACCAAAGTGTCCTGCAATGAATGAAGTCTACGCCTCCCTTATGATATATTTTCTCTCTCCCTATGGAATACATAAATTTCCCAAGTGATACAACAAACTTTTAGTATACATGATAATCCAACTCTTCAATTTGGTTTTCTTGATTCAAGATTTCATACACATCTCGAAAGTGATTATCATATGCATATTTCTCATTGTAACTTTCATGCAAAACAGAATTATGCTTGAGTATAACAGATGAATTTACAATGGGCCTTGAAAGCATGGCATCTACCTTATTGTAGATTCCCTTGTTGTACTTGATAACCAAATGAAACTGTTGTAGAAAATCCATCCATCTGAAATGTCGAGAGTGCTGCAACTTTGACTGTGACTGTAAATACTACAATGGTTGATGGTCGGTATAGATAATGGTCTCCTTCCACATCAAGTAGTGTTTCCATTTTGAAACATTGTACCAATGCGTAAATTTCTTTGTCATAAGTGGGATAGTTAGTTACAAATCCATTAAAAATTTCAGAATGAAATGAAATGGACTGACCATGCCACATAAGAACTTCTCCCATGGCATAATCACTAGTATCCATTTGAATCTCAAACAACTATTTAAGATCAAGAAGAGCCAATAACGGTGCTGAACTGATTGTTTGCTTCAAAGCATCAAATGCTTTCTGCTGTAGATCTCCCCAATGGAAGAATTTCTTGACACTAGTCAACGCATGTAATGGAGTTGCAATGGAAGAAAAATTAGCAATAAATTTCCTCCAATATTGTGCCACCCTGAAAAATCTTCTACCTTTGTAACTATATTGAGCTTGGGCCAATTCAATGGCCTCAACTTTAGAGGGGTCAATCTTCAACTCACCTCCTCCAACAATGTGTCCCAAATACACTAAAGAAGTCTTGCCAAATTCACACTTTGACATCTTTAAAAGAAATTGTTATTTTCTCAAGAGATCAAGTAGCATCTCATAAAAGTAGATGGAGCATTTGTAAGACTGAAAGGCATAACAAGCCACTCAAACAATACTTGCTTAGTTTTAAATGCGGTTTTCCAAATGTCTTCTTCAGCTATTCTAACTTGATGATAACCACTTCGTAAGTCTAAATTAGTGAAATACTTTGTATACCTCAACTGATCAAACAAATCATAAATTAGGGAGTGGATAAAGATTCTTTACCATGATTTTGTTCAGTGCACAAAAATCCACACACATGCACCAAGTCCCATCCTTATTTGGCACCAAGACAATGGGTGAATCACATGGTGAAGTAGATGGGCGTATGATACCTTTGTTCAACAATTCTTGAATTTTCTTCTTGATTTCCATGCTCTCCATAATCAACATGCAATACATGCCAATGTTTGGAAGTGGAACATCTTGTTGCAACTTTATCTCATGCTGAATTCCCCTCTTGGGAGGTAACCTCTTTGGTTCCTAAAACATATCACCATGCTTGCTCACCACATCAAACAAATCAGATTTCAATTTGTAATCACAACATTCAAAAGATTCATAATCAATATCATTATTTTTCTTGATCATGAGAAGCACAAAATTTTTACTTGCATTTACTAGTCTCTTCATCTGCACTGCATTAACCAAAGAAATGTTTAGCTTTTTGCAATGGGCTCCCAAAATGTACTCCACCCAATTCTTGAGAAATAAGTATTTGTTCTCATGGTGATAAAATATTTCTTTCCTATCATACAAATAAGTAATACCCAAAATGATTCCTGATATTTCAAGTGGAACTACATCTAACTCAACTTCATCAATGAACTTTTTAGTAATGACGAACTTGAATAAGCACTTCCTTGTAACCTGTAAATTTGCATTATTGACTATCCAACCCAATGGATATGGATTATGATGAGGTACAGTTTCAAGGTTGATATTTCTGACCAAGTATTCTAAAATTAAGTTTGATTGTGACCCACTATCAAATAATTCATCAATCTTTGTATGATTTCAAATTACCCTTACATGAACAACTCTATTCTTCATTCTTCATTTGGAGTGTTATTTTGACTATGTGAGAAATTAGTGCTTGCAACAACTTCCTTTCCTTTTGTAAACATGGCTGAAATCTTGGCCTCATCACCAAAATCTAATCTAAGGTCATCTTGCATGGTAGCGATCATCTTGTGTTTTCCCTTATTGTTTTGTTTCTTAGGCCTTAGTTCGAGATGTAATTTCCAACAATGGGACTCATCATGCCTTGCTTTGGAACAATGTTGGCATATGGTTTTATCCCTTTCTTTCTTCACAGTTGCATTCTTCTTTCCCTTCCATTTTCCCCCCTTCTCTTTCTCCTTACCCTTGAAAAGATTCTTTTTACTATGCTCTTCTTGAATGTTATTTCCCCTTGCTTCAAGGTGCTTGGATTGCACACATACCTCATCCAAATTTCTTGGATTGAACATAAGGATAGTATGTTTCAAATAGGAATGTAAGCCCCCAATATATTTCAATAGTGTATCTTAGGAATTCAAATTTACTTCTAACAACAAAGCCCTCTTTCTAAACTACTGGGTTTAGTCTTAGACTATTTGGCCTTTGAGCTGCCTGAAATTCTACCAGCTCATAATGGCCTTTTGCATATAGGCTAAAGGGTAAAACTGTCTTTTAATTGCAAAAACAAATTCAACCCAAGAAATGGATATATTACCATGAATTCACATTTCCTCTTGATTCTTTGCTTCCCACCATACTAATGCTACTCCTTCTAGCCTCAATGAAGCCAACTAGATCTTTATGTCATCTTCTTGAAGGTTTTGAATTATGTAGTATACCACCAATTGTCGAATCCAATTGTCTAAATTTTCTACATTCACCTCACCATTGTAAATGGGAAGTTCAAACTTAATGTCCAATTTGAACAAGGGAGATTTTCCTTTTTAGGGTTGGGAATGAGTATGGACAGTTTTGGTGGTGGAAGTAGAAGATGTTGTTGTTTGAGATGTTGAGGATGATGAAGATGATGACGAATATGATGAAGATGGTGGAGATGGAGGAGGATTTCCTCCATTACCCTTTGAATCCTTCTTACCATATTTTTTATCTCCTGAGATTCTTTCTCCATGTGGAGGCTTAGAACTCTCTCCAACCATTCTAGTGTTCCTCTCTTCATAGAGAACTCTAACCATGTTAGTAAAGTCATGGAAAGCTTTCTTGAATGCTTCCTCTTCTAAAAGACCTTCAGTCTCTCTTGCTCCTGACATGATGGTTGTGGATTTAGGCTCAGTTTTTGGTACTACTTGTACCTCTTCAATCTCAATTGAAGGCAAAACTTGAGGTGTTTCAATTGCAGCTAGAATTGGAACTTTGGGTGGAGATTGTGGCCATGTGGCTCTCCTTGTTCTAGGGATTACCTCAGGAGTTTCAACTAACAATTTCCCTTCTCCTCTTTGCAACTTTAACCTTGTAAGAATCACAATTTTGCAACCATTAAAACCCTTCTTGCAAAAAACTCAAGAAATCAAGAAAATAAACCTTTGCTCTGATACCAACTTGATATGTTATTGAATGTTAGTTTTTCTGTGCTAATTTCAGTTATAGATTTATAAACAAATTCTTGTCCATTGTTTCCTGTGCATGGTTCTCTTATGGTGTTTGTGACTGTAAACATGTAAATTTTTATCAAGTTTTAACTGAAAGACATGAAAAAAATAGCATAAAAAACAAGTACTGAATAACATCCATTCAAAGTACATACAAACCATCAATTTGAACAATTAACACAATGTTTTGATGAAGGATTTCACCCCTCTTGGGCTACATCTTCTTAGTCCAGCTTCCATGGCTTGGGCCTCTATATTAGCTTAATATGCAAAAATGTTGTTTACAAATCTATATTGCTCCGAAGACATGTTCCAATGTGTTTAGAATGTCGAAATTAGCTAGGAATATGTTTTCCTAAGCTCAATTTTGTCAAAAAATGGCCCAATTATGAATTAAACTATCTTTCCTAAGAAAATCCCCTCTAAAACTCGAGGAACTCAAGTTAACTCCACTAAGTTGGAGTTTCCACTGAATTAGGGGGCTCTTCCAAAATCATCGCCAAATTAAACTGAAAGTTTAATTAATGTTAAACTAGTTTAATTAACCACTAATCTGTGATTAGCGCTAAAACTACGTAGTTATGGCTAACTGTTTTCACTAACTCTCGCGGTCTTCATGAAGGCGGTCACATGTAGCAGAAAGTTCAGTGTTATGGTCAGTTCCCTGCGCGGTTATGTATGGAGTGGATACATGACCTTGCATTGAATGTTATCGGTTATGGTCACACTATCCACCAAAATTAATTGATCACTTGGTAACCATTTTCTGTCACTGTTGGCATGTTCACATGCGGAGGGCTAGCCCTCCTAACTGCCAACTCCAAAACAGTTAAACAAAAAGTTTGCACAGAGAAAGTTATGGGTAAGAAACATGCGAAAGTGGATATGGTTATGTGTTGTGGATTGTTGTGAGGAGGTCATGGAGTCGAACCTCAGTGCCTCCATAAAATTTTGGTCCGCTGTGCCAAGCCTAATCCTTTGGGGAGGGACACCTGGCGGCCTTCAGCCTTGCCACTTGTCCCCTCCTCATTGGTTCAATTCAAACCACTAAAAATGTACCACGTCACCTCCTCTAATCAACCAATCAAAACCTAACACTTGGTGAACTCTGATGATTTTTTGACCACCATTGACCTTTCACAATCACCTTCCACATCAGTAGTACAGACTGTTGACTACATTTTTTTTTTTTAAATTTCACCTGTTTTGCAAAGCCGACAGAACTCAATAACTTTCTCATATGAACTTAGATTTCAGTGAATGAGCTACATTAGGATCATTTTTTGAGATGGATGCGGTCGTTCAGGTTTTGAGCCATTTTGAGAACTTTGATTTTTGAGCTAAATATTGAGCACCTAATCATGAGCTGCCTCAAGGAGGTTTTCAACCCAAAATTTGGCATTAGGTGCCTCATGGAGGTTTTCACCTAGGTCTCTTATTTTTTTTTCTTTTTTTCATTTTTTCAAAAGTTCAATAGGCTTTAAGAATTCGGTGAGGTGGAAGTTGAGACACCTCCAATCACCATCACTGCCTTACTGATACTACTCATAAACTTTTCCTTTGACAAATGTTTTTTGTAGGCTTTCAATCTATACCGATTGACAAGAAAGGGGATACCTTGTTCATCAATGGTTCTTATCTGAACAATGCCATTTTCATCGAATTTTGGGTCCAACCATCTGACCATCAACTTGCCTTTGAAATCCTTGAACCCAGAGTCATACAACAGAGCCCAGTCACCTTCTTGAAACATTTTGTCTTTGATATTTTTGTCATGCCAAACCTTTATTTGTACTTGGGTCACCTAAGTGTGTAGGAGGGCCTACATCTTGAATTCATCTAACCCATTGAACTGGAGAAACCTCTCTTGATGTGCCCTTGTAACACCCAAATCAAACTATTCTTCCATTCTTAAAGTGTTGTACTCAAACTCAATGGGGAGCAATGCCTTCTCCCCATAGACCAAATCATAAGGGGTGAAGCTAGTGGTTGTCTTCCAAGTTGTATTATAGGTCCAAGTGGCCTCCATGAGTCTATCAGCCTAATATTTCCTACCACTACTTACCACCTTTGTGAGAATGCTTTTTAATGCTCTTTTGGTAACCTCTAGTTGTCCATTGGCCTGAGGGTGGTAAGGAGTTGATTACCGGTTCTTCTTATTATGCTAGCTTAATAGATTATCAATCAAGTGTGAGGTGAATTAAGTGCCCTAATCATTGACTAGCTCTCTAGGGTATCCAACCTTGTAAAACGCATTCTCCCTCAAGAACTCAGACACTTTCTCTTTTATGGCTACCTTGACAGCCTTGGTTTCAGCCCACTTTGTCAATTAATCAATGCACACAATTATGTGCTTTTTCTGTCCTGATAATGGATCAATGGGCCCAATGAAATCCATGCCCCAATTTTCAAATGGTTCAAAATTCACTTGAGGTTGCAAAGGAATTTCATCACTGGGAGTAGGTTTCCCCATTCTTTGGCACCAGTCACATTGGCTGGTGTATCTTCTTGCATCTTGGTGGAGAGTGGGCCAATACATCCAGCTTGTAGTACCTTGAAGGCTTTCCTCTTGGCTGCAAAGTGACCTCCAAAGGCCCATCATGACAGGCCAGAAGGATGTCGAAAAATTCCTCCTCCCTGACACATCTTCTTAGAGTTTGATCTAGGCCTAGCTTGAAGAGATTGCCCCCAATCCAAGTGAATCGGGTGCTTTTCCTTACATTGTTTCTCTTTTCCTTGGAGAAAAAATTTGGAGGGAACTGTGCAACCACTAAGTAGTTGGCTATGTCAGCAAACCACACAGAGAGAATTGAAATAGAGAATAAATGCTCATCTAGTAGCTGGTCATCAACCATTCCTTCCTCACATGTAGGAAAATCCAGTTTGGACAAAAAAAATTGTAACTATATTTCTCTATGAGGCTTGTCAATGATAGTTAGAACAAAATATTGTAACAAAAGAAACCATATAATATTTCATGAATTCACATCAGGCTTGTTCATCAAATATTTAATAACAACATGGTCAGTATGTATAAAGGTCTGGTAACCAATTATGTAATGTCTAAATTTATTCAAGGAATGTACAATAGCTATGAGCTCTTTTTCAATCATAGTATAATGCAATTCAGCCTTGGACATATTTTTGTTGATGAAGTAAATGGCATAAGGTAACTTGTTATCTATCTAGTCTAGAGCTGCTCCTATTGCTTTGTTAGAGGCATCAGCATGGATGTAGAAAGGAAGATCCCAATTTGGGCCTTGGAGTATAGGTGCAGTAGTCAACTTGTCCTTTAGGGTTTCTAGGTCATCTTGTTAGCTTTCTGACCATAAAAATTTGGAGTACTTGGCCAATAGTCCAAACAAAGGTGAGGCTACTTTCCTGAAGTCCTTTATGAATCTCCTATAGCATCTCACTAAACTTGAGAAACTTCTGACACCCCTCTGCTTCTGAGGAGTAGGGACCCTCTTTATGATAGCGATTTTAGTTGGTTCCACTTGCATTCCTTTTTGGGATATTGAGTGACCTAGAACAGTCCCTATAGTCATCAAGAAATCACACTTCTCATGATTTGATATTCACCCTATGAGTGACATCAGTTAAATATTTATTGAACAAAGGTATTACAGACTCATGTGATGGTGTGTGTTCTGTGTTATTGAAACAACAGATCGATCAGATTGCCAATACAAAGACATTTAAAAATGGAAATACATAGAGAAATACAGTAAGCAAACATAAAGACACAAGAATTTTAATAAGGAGTTCACCCTGTTCTCCTGGGCTACATCTCTGGTCCAACTTTCAATGGTGGCCTTGTTTTATTGTGCCCTTAAGTAGAGAATTACAATATAGGGACTCAATGTGAGTTCCCCTGAAGCAGGTTTTGTTTGGTAGGGTGGTTCTTGGATTCCCCAAGTCACTGGAGTACACAGACTCTTCTTCTTCCTACCAGCTCTGTGACCTTCTGGTCTACAGTGGCAAGAGCCCAACGTGGTGCTCAGCCCGGACAGATCCCTCTATGGGATGGCTTGAATATCTCAAGCTCTGGTGCTCGACACTGCTACTAGTCAGCTCAGCCCTCTGTCTCTTCCTGTTTTTGCTCTACTTCCTTCTTCTCTGGTGTCTATCTCTCAGTGTTACACTATGTATTCTATTTCGTTGTTCATGGCTTTTAGCCATTCGAAATCATGCCCATTTGGTTCCTCTTCCACATCTGTCGATTCACCTTCTGCAGCTGCAATTGAAGTTCCCTGTTCGGCGTCAGCATGAACGCTTGGGAAGTGGCCATGTATCCTCCTCTAAATAGCGCCAGCCTGATTCATCGGTTCATTTCTTCAGTTTCATCGTGGATGAAGTATTTCTTCCACCATGGCAGTAAAATGGATTCCAAATCCTTCTAAAACGCGGCATATTCCTTCATCGATTCTACTTCCTCCATCAAGTTTGATCTTAGCCGTCCGATCTGGGGCCTCCAGATCCGACGCCATTCACATGTCTCGCATTGTTGACTTGCTTGACCGATAACATGCGATCAACAGTGGGTTTCTCTCTCCTTTGCCGTCACGCGTCAATCTTTGAGTGGGATCGCTCCGCTTTCTCCAAAACTATTTACTGTTTGAGGGTGCTCTGATCAATACCGCTGGTTTCTAAAGTGTGGGCCTCACCATTGTCCTTTTAGCGCTTTTGCCTTTTTACCCACAGTTCTCCGGTTTGCCATGCGTCCGAGTGCTTAAGGCTTCCTCCATTTCAGCCCTGTTCTCCCAGTGATGTGCATCAAAATCCACCTCTGTTTCCTGATCCAGAGCTCTCAGGGGCTAATTTTTCTTCCCGCGCAGTCTCCATGGGCCTTGGTCGGCGCACTTTGATTGAGGTCATCGTTGTTCCACGCCGGCTGCCATTGCCACTAGTTCAGGGTGTTTTTGATCACTGTTTTGGATTTCCTTAGAGATTTGCTCTGACTTGATACAAACATGGTTCTTGACAGTCTTTTATGGATCTAATTCGGATCACGGCCTTCCCACTGAAAAAGCTTTTGGACCACCAAAAGTTGGTTTTCAAGCATCGACTAAGTGAGGATACTATTTTCTCACTTGTCCAATTTCAATCCACTTTGCACTACTTGCCTTTGAACCTTTGAGCCCAATCCTGAGGTACTCAATATTTCCCCTGTGTGTTGTCCTCACCTTCCTGTCCAGCACTGTATCTTCCTGCAACTCATTGAGATACTCAGGTAGCAGGTCATCAATAGAAGGCAATTGGCTTTTCTCTTCGGGATCCTCAATCATTAAAGGTTCAAATAATCTCAAGCAATCGGCATTTATGACTGAGTAGATGTACATGTACGCTGGTAGATCAAGGCGAAAAGCATTTTCACCAATTTTTTCAAGTATCCTAAAAGGTCCATTCCTGAACGGCTTTAGCATTTTACCTTCACCTTGCATCCTGTCCCTACTGATATACAGCCAGACTTGGCCTCCAACTTGAAAATTATGCTCCATCTGATGCTTATCATGCCTAGGCTTGTACTTGGCCTAGCTCTTTTCCAACTGTTCCTGTACTGCCTGGTGGATCTCCTGGATTTGTTCAATGAACCTAGCTACCTTGTCCACATCACTGTGTCCATCAACCATGGTATCTTTACCAAAGACAATATCCAAAGGGGACCTTGGTGTGAAACCAAAACAGGTCTCAAAAGGAGATCTCTGTGTAGAAGAGTGTTTAGCTCTGTTGTAAGCATGTTGCACATAACACAAGTGTTCATCCCAAAGCTTAGGATGTTTGCCGCAATACCCTCTCAGTAACTAGATCACTGTCCTGTTTACTACTTCTGTCTGGCCATCTGTTTGTGGATGAAAATTTGTGCTCTTCCTTAATTTGGTGTCCATCAGTTCCCACAGACTCGACCAAAACTTCCCCACAAATCGGGTGTCTCGATTAGATATAATGGAAGTGGGCAATCCAAAATGAACCCATACATGTTCAAAGAACAATTTTGTTTAGCTGTAATTTGTTTACTACAGGGTATCAAAATACACATTTTGCTGAACCTATCCACAACAACATATAGATAATCATGACATTTCCTAGATTTAGACAATCCTCCAACAAAATCCATCGAAACACTTTCCCAAGGGTGAGAAGGAACTGGAAATGGAGTGTACAAGCCTAGTTCTCTATTGCTGGGCTTGCTTTTAGCACACATGGCACATCCTTTTACATATCTAGAAACTGTCTCATTCATTCTCGGCCAATAGCAGAACCTTTGCAGCTGCGTAACTATTTTACTTACTCCAAAGTTACCTGATATTAGAGAAGTGTGTGCTTCCCTAATTATCTTTACTCTTTCAGTTTGTGGAATGCAGAGTTTCCCACAATGATATAAGAGTCAGTCCTTCATATGATAGTTCACTTCTTCTATTCTTTTGCCTTGACTCAAAGTTGCATATACATCTTTAAAGTCCATATCCTGAGCATATTGTTCTATGTAGCTTTCATGTAGCACATAGTTATGCTTAAGTATGGTAGATGCATTTATAATGGGTCTAGATAACATGTCTGCAACTTTGTTGTGTATGCCCTTTTTATATCTGATGACTAAATGAAACTGTTGTAGAAGTGTCTTGATTGCTGCAACTTAGTTTGGGAGTGTAGATATTGAAGTGGTTGATGATCAGTATGTATTACTGTCTCTTTTCCCATTAAGTAATGTTTCCACTTTTTCACACTCTGAACTAATGCATACAATTCTTTATCGTATGTAGGATAGTTAACTACTGCAGAATTAAAAGTCTCTGAATGATGACATATGGGTTTACCGTGTTGTGTCAACAATGCTCCCATGGCATAGTCACTGGCATCATTTTGGATCTCAAATGGTCTTTTTAGATCTGGCAGTGCTAGTACAAGTGTTGTACTAATTTTTTCTTTCAAGGTGTTGAAGGTTTTCTAATGTTTGCCTCCCCACTGAAACACCTTATTCAATCCTGTTAAAACATGTAAGAGAGCTGCAATTGAGGAAAAGTTAGAAATGAACTTCCTCCAATATTGTGCTACTCCTAGGAAGCTTCTCACTTCTATAGCAGACTTGGGTTTAGGCCAGTTTACAATGACTGCCACTTTAGAGGGATCAAATTTCAATTCACCTCCCCCTACTATATGACCCAAATAATTTAGAGATGTTTTGCCAAATTCACATTTTGAGAGTTTAACATAAAGTTTTTCTCTTTTTAAAACATCTAATGTCTGCTTAACATGCTCTAAGTGTTCTTCCCACATTTTACTAAAAATCACAATGTCATCCAGATACACAATAACAAAATCATCAAGAAAAGGCCTGAGTACATCATTCGTTAATCTCATGAAAGTAGCAGGAGCATTGGTTAAGCCAAAAGGCATAACTAGCAACTCATACAATCCCCACTTTGTTTTGAAAGCAGTCTTCCATGCATCTTGCTCTGCAACTCTGACCTGATGGTATCCACTATGCAAATCCAGCTTGGTGAAATAAACAATTTCCTTCAATTGATCTAAAAGATCATCTATGCGAGGAAGAGGATAACGATTTTTTATTGTTATCCTATTCAATGCTCGGTAATCAATGCACATTCTCCACGAGCCATCTTTCTTTCTCACCAAAATGATTGGTGACCCACATGGTGATGTGCTAGGCCTGATGAAGCCCTTCTCGAGCAACTCCTGCACCTGGTTCTTGATTTTAGCATTCTGTAAAGCAGACAACCTGTACATTCCAATGTTAGGCAATGGAACATCTTGCTGCAAATAATGTCATGTACTATTTCCTTTTTGGGTGGCACACCTTTAGGTTCCTGAAACAAAACATCATACTCTAAAACAATCTTTTCTATATCATCTTGCTGTTCAGCATCACAGCCCTCAAATACATTGGTTTTATTGGGTTCCTTTTCCTTTACAACCATTAGTAAGAATTGTTTGCATGAATTTATCATTCTTTTCATCTGCCCTGAATTTATGAGAGTATAATTATTCTTGAGCTTATGAGCTCTTACAAAGTATTAGATTCCATCTTTAATAAGTAGATGCTTGTTCTCAGCTCTATAGAAAATATCTTTTCTATCATACAAGTAAGGACTCCCCAAAACAATTCCACATATATCGAAAGGAATTATGTCTAACTCAACCTCATCTACAAATGCTGACCTAAAAGAAAACTTGAGTTTGCACTATCTAGTCACTTGTAGTTGTACGTTATCATTCAACCATCCTAATGGGTAGGGTTTCTTGTGAGGTGTAATAGCTAATCCCAATTTCTTTACAATTGCTTCAGAAATCAAATTTACTTCTGAGCCACTATCAAACAATGTATCTATCTTTTGATAGTTGGAAACAACTCGAATATGGAATAGCTCATGTCTTTTTCTCTCATGTTCTTCATCAATAATAGATTGAGTAGAATTACTAGTAGATGCTTCAAAATTCTTACCTTTTATACCTGTGGCTGCAATGATTGTTTCATCTCCCGAGTCTGATCCCAAATCTTTCTGAATAACTGTAATAGTTTTCTTCTTCTTGCCCTCGGACTTCTTAGGTCTCAGCTCTAGATGTAGAATCCAAAAGTGTTCTTCATCATGCCCCTCCTTTTTACAGTGAGTGCATGAAGATTTGCTTTCCTGTGTAGTGTTAGCCTTCCTTGCTTTCTACTTCTGCTTTCTTTTCTCCTTGCTCTTGCTTACAGTGGGTTGGGACGGTCCCCCAACTTCTGGATTTCCATTCTTCCCTCTAGCCTCTAGATGAGTAGCTTGTACAGATACCTCATCTATACTAGTGGGGTTAAACATGAGGATGGTATGCCTCATGTAGCTATGTAGACCACCAATGTACTTCAAAAGAGTCTTGGTGAGTCTACTGAGATACCCAACATCAATGCACTCTTTCAGAATTCTTGAGTGTACCCTTGCACGCTTTTCCCTTTCAACCGTCGAAGAGTTTGCCAACTCATCATGGCTTGTTACATGTAGGCCAATGGATAGAACTGTTTCTTGATTGCAGAAATAAATTCACCCTAGATAGAGATGGTCTTGCCATGTCTTTTCATGTCAGCTTGGGTTCTTCCTTCCCACCAAACCAAGGTAGTGCCTCCTAGGCGTAGGCTTGCCAGCTGAATTTTTCTCTTGTCTGAATCGATGTTCTGTACTCTGCAGTACACATCAATTTGTCTAATCCAATTGTCCAATTTTTCAGCATTCAACTCTCCATCATATATAGGCAAGTCAAATTTAACATCTAGCTTGATTAAATATGCTTTCTTATTATGCACAGGGCTATTAGGAGGTGTGGGAAAGCTTTCTTCTTTCCTTTTCCCTTTTGAGTGGTCATGGGAATGAGATTCATCCTCTTCTTTATCTTGCTTCGAGCCTGATGAATCTTCATCCTTATGCTTTCTAAAGTCCCTATACATTTCTTCTACCATAGATTTTATAGCTAGGAAACATTCTATGAATTGATGGTCTGGCCCCATAGAACCTTCCTCTGACATTGTCTTTCGAGAATAGACTCTCCCAATTTCAAGGTTAGTTTCTACCAACTCTCATTCTCCTAATTTGAGCATTGATCTTGTGAGCATTCATAGCTAAACCAACACAATCTTGTCTAACCTTACAGCCTTGAGCTCTGATACCACTTGATCTAATATTCACCCTATGAGTGACATCAGTTAAAGATTTATTAAACAAAGGTATTACAGACTCATGTGCTAGTGTGTGTTCTGTGTTATTGAAACAACGGATCGATCAGATTGCCAATACAAAGACATTTAAAAATGGAAAGACATAGAGAAATACAGTAAGAAAACATAAAGACACAATAATTTTGCTGAGGATTTCACCCTGTTCTCCTGGGCTACATCTCCAGTCCAGCTTTCAGTGGTGGCCTTGTTTTATTGTGCCCTTAAGCAGAGAATTACAATACAGGGACTCAATGTGAGTTCCCGTGAAGCAGGTTTTGCTTGGTAGGGTGGTTCTTGGATTCCCCAAGCCACTGGAGTACACAGACTCTTCTTCTTCCTACCAGCTCTGTGACCTTCTGGTCTACAGTGGCAAGAGCCCAACGCGGTGCTCAGCCCGGACAGATTCCTCTATAGGATGGCTTGAATCTCTCAAGCTCTGGTGCACGATGCTGCTGCTAGTCAGGTCAGCCCTTCGTCTCTTCCTGTGTTGCTTTACTGCCTTCTTCTTTGGTGTCTGTCTCTTAGTGTTCCACTATGTATTCTATTTCGATGTTCATGGCTTTTAGCCATTCAAACTCATGCCCGTTCAGTTCTTCTTCCACCTTTTCCAATTCACCTTCTGCAGCTGAGCTTGAAGTTCCCTGTTCGACATCAGCATGAATGCTCAGGAAGTGGCCATGTATCCTCCTCTAAATAGCGCCAGCCTGCTTTGTCGGTTCATTTCTTTAGTTTCATCGTGGATGAAGTCTTTCCTCCACCGTGGCGGTCAAACAGATTCCAAATCCTTCTAAAACGTGGTGTATTCCTTCATTGATTCCACTTCCTCCATCGGGTTTGATCTCAGTCATTCGATCTAGGACCTCTGGATCCCACGCCATTCACACATCCTGCATTGTTGACCTACTCGACCAATAATGCGTGATCAACAACGGTTTTCTCTCTCCTCCACCACCACGCGTCAATTGTTGAGTGGGATCGCTCTGCTTTCTCCAAAACCGTTTACCATTTGAGGGTGCTCCGATCAATAATGCCAGTTTCCACAGTGCGGGCCCCACCGTTGTCCTTTTAGCGCTTTTGCTTTTTCGCCCACGGTTCTCCGATTCACCATGCATCTGAGTGCTTAAGGCTTCCTCCATTTCAGCCTTGTTCTTCCAGCGATGCGCGATTAGCGTTGAAGCACTAAAGCGCTAATCGCGCATCAAAATCCACCTCTGTTTCCCGATCTGGAGCTCCCAGGGGCTAATTTTGCTTCCCGCGTAGTCTCCATGGGCCTCGGTCAGCGCACTTTGACCAAGGTCCTCGTCGTTCCACGTCAGCTGCCATTGCCACTGGTTCAGGGTGTTTTTGATCGCTGTTTTAGATTTCCTTAGAGATTTGCTCCAACCTAATATAGACATGGTTCTTGATAGTCTTTTATGGATCCAATTCAGATCATATCAGGACTAAGCGATAAGTTAATTTCAATGCATTTCTTTAATACTTTTCCCAAGTTAGAGAGATCCTCCATGAAATCATAGTCATATGGGGTGAAATCATCCATATAAATTTCCACAGAGTCATGGATTAGCTCTGCAAAGATGCTCATAACTACCCTCTAAAAAGTGGCAATGACATTGAATAATCCAAAAGGAAGGACCCTATAAGCAAAGGTGCCCCAAGAACAGGTGAAGGTGGTTTTATCTTGCTCCTCTGGGATGATTTGGATTTGATTGTAATGAATGAATCCATCCAGGAAAGAGAAGAACTTCTTTCCTGCCATACCATCTAATACTTGGTCAATGAAAGGTAGATGCAAATGGTCCCTTTTTGTGGCTTTGTTTATCTATCTATAGTCCACAACGATCCTCCACTTCCCATTTTTCTTTGGAACTAGAACCATAGAAGATACCCTCACTACTTGAGATGGGGTAAATGAACCCTGCATCCAACAACTTTTGCAGTTGTTCTTTGACTATATCCTTGACGGTTGGTTTCATTCTCCTATGACGTTGGCACACTAGATTGCAACCTTCCTTAATGTAAATGTGGTGAGTATACATTGAAGGGAGCACTCCCTTCATTTCCTTATAAGTCTAGGAAAAGGCATCCAAATTCTTTCTTAACATGTCACATAACTCCTTTTCCTGATGTGTAGAGACAGAGTGGTTGGTTTTTAATGTTCCCTCTAGACCAAATTCTATCATCTTGACATGAGTAGGACTTGAGTCAGCTAGGCACAAATCATTCCAAGGGCTCTCTTAAAATTTCTTCACTAACACCTTAAGGGACATGGTGTTGGGGGGTTGATTCTGGAGGATTTTACCAAGCAAGTCGTCATCATCAGGTTTTCCCCCCACTTATAGTAGCATCTAGGGTATAGATTGGGGAAGAGTAGACTTCATATTCCTTCTCCTCTTCTAACCATAAAGGTAAGTCATGATCCATAGATGGTTGAGGAGTGTACAAGACCATTTTTTTGGACAAATGCCCATTTTTAATGGTCATATTTCTAGCCTTGCAACTTATGTAAGAATCACCAGTGGCTAACCATGGCATTCCAAGGATGAGAGGATAACCATTGAACTTGGTCTTTGACTAGAGAACTAAGAAATCAACAGATTATTTCCAAGAATCAATGGACACCATCACATCCTAAAAAACTCCCTTAGGAGCTAATATGGACCTATGTAGAAGCTGTAAGACTGTTGTGGTATTTCTTAATGATCCTTGGAGATTCAGTTTAAGCATAATCTCCTTAGTCATCACATTAATGGTAGCCCCAATATTTGTGAAGGTATTGGGGACAATGATACCATCGATGTGCACATCTACCATAATACTTACTGGATCTAGATACTTTGGGCAAATCACTCGCCCCAACATAAAGTCAGAGAATTGTCGAATGACATTAATGGTAGGAGTGTATTTATTTCACCTCCCATAATGTCTGAAGAATTTCTCCTTGATTAACTTGTTGTAGATGGGGAAATCCTTGATAGAATGGAGGAGAAGGATTTTAACACACAATTTTTTCAATTTGCCCATAAGTTCAGTCTCTTCTGGGGTGTGTTGGATGGGATGGATTAATATCTTAGGAAAAGGAGGTGGATTCGCTTAAGGTACGCTCTCCTCATTTTCCTCTTCAATCTCCTTAGGTGGAGATGGAGGTTGATTATCTGGAAGTACTCTTCCAGACGTGAGGTTGATTTCTTGAATTTCCACAACATAGGTAGGGTAAGATGTTTCCCCACTGTAGACTTGTTGTGTCTGTCTATTGTTTGAGTTCAGATATGGTTGAGCAGGCATTTGAGGTTCCTTAGGTGGAGAAAGGTGAATGAGATGTGGTTGAGATGGAGGTGGATGCAGTAAGGATGGAGATTGGTTGTATGGGGGCCTCCACCCCCAGGATGGTGCATTCCACTGAGGTTGTGGAGGAGTATATGGCTGAATTGGTTGGTTGGAAGGTTGGGAATGGTATTGAGGTGCAAAATACTAGGGAGAACGCGTGGACCATTATGGATGAGTAGGAGGGCACCGGGGGAAATGTGTGCATTTTGGTTAGGGTTGTAATATAAATATGATGCCCCTTTCATGCCTTGCTGGGATGGTCGAGGTCGTTGATGCCTCCTTTGGTTGATATAGTAGAGTTTTTCATTCACCCCTTTAGTTCCTTAATACACAAGTTTCAATTGAGCAGAGAAGGGCACTTGTCTGTGGAGTGGTTCTCCTCACAGACTGAGCAAATATCTATAAGATTCAATGGACAATCATTTCTAGGGTGCCTTCTGGTGCATCTAGGGAAAAAGACAACTAAGGCTCTTTCCGCTTCCTCCTGCTTCCTCTTGATCTGCATGGTGTCCATTTGTAGAGAAAGGGTAGGAAAAATTTCACTCTTGAAGTCTTCCAAAATGTTCCCAATTTCACTTTTTGTGGATGTGTTGGAGGAGTATGAACTGGTCAAAGTTTGACTAGCCCTAATGTTATTTCTAGCTTCCCTAGAATTATTTTTGAAAACCGTCTTGATATCATCATAGGGTAGCTGATAGATGTCCCCTCACAACATGTTCAGGGTTTCTAGGAGATATTCCCTGATCCCTCTAAGAAGGACTAACTTAAGTGATTCTGAATGGAGGGTGCACCTAACCGTTATGTAGCTAAGTGGGAACCTTTCCTCATAATCTTCCAAAGACTCATCATGTCCCAAGGTCATTCTAAAAATTTCCTCTTTGTTATCTTTGGACGTGCAATAATCCCTATACTTATAGTTGAAGGCTTATTATATCTAAGCCCAAGTGGTGATGTTGTCCCCAGGTAACCTCATCAACTAGCACAAGGATACATCTTTGAGGGTGGATGGGAACAATTTCAACTTCTAGTCATCAGAGGTATAATCATAAGTTCGGCACATGACAACAAACTCAAACAGAAAGGTATCTAGGTCATTTGAGGTCAAGCCATGGAAGTGAGGAAGGGAATAGGGGCTTATGTTTTTCATCCTAGCATCTCCATTAGTTTCTCTAATGGGAAAATCACCCTCAGCTCTATTTTCAACTCTTTCTTTGTCTTCAATCCCATTTCTATTTTCAGCCATGTTATAGGTTGGTGGAAAGGTCTCTTCTTATTCCCCAATAGGCTCTTCAAATATCTCTGGTTGTTCACCTAATTGGTCTTCTAGCTCAGAGCCACCGAAGAAGAGGGAAGGTTGGCTATTAGATGTGGTGGGGGTATTTGGCAAAAAAATTCCTAAGTTGTCTCTACTCTTATGAGGCATGAAAGGAATTATTATTTTTTTTATTTTATTTAATTTATTTATTATTATTATTATTATTATTATTATTATTATCATTTTTTTTTTTTCAAGATCGTTTTTGAGAATTACTTGCATAACGGAAAGAAAGCAAAGATTTACAACTATTTACCCAATGGAACTACTTGCAGAATTGGAAAGAAAGAAAATATTGAAACCATTTTCTGGATGGAATTGCTTTGCGGAATTGGAAAGAAAGAACATATTGCAACTATTTGTTGAATGGAACTACTTTGAATAATTGGAAAGAAAGCAAAGATTGCAACTATTTGTTGAATGAAGAAAAAAAAGCACAAATCACATCTACTTAGACACCTCCCTGGAAATGACGCAAAAAATGATGAGCTCTAGTATTTCAGCAAGAATGTTGCAACTCTTAGGGCTACCAACTTTACCTCATCAACCCGAGACTTGTACAAACTTGGAGTTGGAAATGTTATATACACAATAGATGCAATGGTCTACTCTTGTCACTTTTCAACTGGGGCGATAGACCACTAGGGTTTTTCAAACCAATCTTCTATTGACTAGAAGGAGTTTGACTACCAAACAACAAAGGGAAAATTATTCTTAATGCAAAATGGGAATGTTGCCTACTTTAGGAAATGAAAGTGTTGAATTGAAAGGTGCTATAAAGTGACATGAAATCATCTAGCTAAGAATATACACATTTTTCTTGCAAAAGAGACCTAACTTAACCTTGTATATAACATCTAGTTATCCTGACTAAATGAGCATGGAATTTTATCTAAGAACTACTGTGCCTGCTACATGCATGTGCTAACTTAGAAATTGTAGAAAAAGCCTTTTTGATTAACAGTTTTATGAATGAAAATGCTAATTTAACCAATTTGATTTTTGGCAGGGAATATAGGTATTGGGGAACAAGTATGGAATCGTGTCAACGGTATGAAAGCCAAGTGGAGGCCTAACCTAAGCTTAGATGACCATTTTTACTCAATTCGGGCTTAAACTAGGTTGCTATAGGGTTTCCTATAGTACTACAGGATGTGCTAGTTCTACTACAGGATGCCTTGTTTTACTATAGGAAACGGGCCGAAAGCTTATGAGGAGGTAGGAAAGGTAGAATGAAGTGTGGGAAAGGTGTTTGATGGGGAAATAATTCATATAAGAGGTGCGCACTACTCAAGCGTAGTCCAAGGCTTCAAGATGGTTGGACTTGTTGAAGGAAAATGCCCACTTTTCCTACAAAACAAAAATTTGGATTAGGGCTTGGTGGAATTTGGTAGCGTAGGTTGAGAAGACTTGGATGATGCTGGTGAGATGAGGTCTCCCTGCAGATCAGAAGCTCCTACAACAACATACACTCTTTTCTTCATTTATGCACACCTTCATTTATACATGGAAAATATGAGTTGAATGTAGGAAAAACAAAGTTATTAATAGCTAATGGCTAAGTTTATGAATGGAAGTGCCCCTAAACCATAGAAAACTCACGAGATAAAAATGACAATTGTATATACTTCTAAGAAATTTAGAGACAATGGTCTATTCAACAAGAAACTATAGGTTATGCAATAATCAAACAATAAATTTGTTTTTGGTCTATGTGAATGGAACCCTCAAATGATTATCCCATAAGGGAGATGAGACAAAGGCCAATATCACAAGATTTTCTGAAGTGTCTACTGTCACTATTGTACCACTGATGTATCTATCCACAAATGGAAACAAACTAAGTAATCATCCAAATACTTGCAGATTAAACAAAACCAAAACCACTTCAGCAACTAGCTATGAATGTAATCTAAGCATACATGTACATAAAGAGGAACCTCTACTGCTAGGGTTGGGCCCTAACCCAAGAGCTTCAACCCTCTAATTCAACTCATTTCTGGATCAAGGGAATGATTTTCATTTTCATTACAATATCAAAAATACATAAGAGTTATCGGTCACAATGTCTTAGCTCGAAAATTCCTCTTGGATACAACAAAAAAAGGTTGAATCCTAATGAGGCTCTAGGCCTTCTTATTTATACAGCTGAAGCTACCAACAACTCCCTTAAATTTAGGGAGGCTTGGCTCCTAACTTGAGATCAACTTGTCTTCACCTATCACTAGCTTGGCTCCCAATGGCCTCGGTGGCTTGGTTGCTTGTAACTCTGAGCTAATGAGATCTGATGGAGGAATCTTCGAGTGAGTGGGGAGTTAAGGAGGGAGATCCAATCTCCTAAATTCTCTCTTGCTTGTCTACTTCGATTTCCTGTAGTTAAATTAGCAAAAATTGCTCCAAATCTCACAATTAATGCACATTAAGCCACATGACATAACGTCCCATCTTTACCCCTCTCACTAAGAAAAATATAACAAAACATGTAAAGAAATGTGAGAAAAGTTGATTTTAATAAGCTGGAGAGTGGCATTAAGGTCTGTATAATTTACCTATTGATGAGCCTCCTCGGTACCTGCAAGTAAAACCTATTATTGTTGTTGATCTTGATGTCTCTTGCACTTTCCTGTTGTTCATTTTCCTTCTTGATCCAAATAAAAGCATGCCAAAATCCTTCAAGGGTGATCCAAGAAAATCGAAGTGTCCAAGAGTATGAGAGAGAGAGAAGAGAGAGAGAGCTCCAAAATTTAACTGACAAAAGTATGAGAAAAATATTGCCAACTAATAGGATAATATGTTTTATTAATAAGGCCTCTAATTTATTCAATTTTCCATTATTTTCCTTCATTTTCCTCCTCACATGCAATCTGTGACCTTTCAACTTCCTTTTCTCCCATTTTCCATTATTTTCATAAATAAAATGCCAATTTCCTTAGCCATAATAACCCATAATGAACACCCATTAGGATGATTTTCCCACCATTCAACTTTGAATATGTGTCCCATGACCCTGGTCTTATATTTTTTACATGGATTTTTAATGAGGGTTGTTACAACATTCTTCTTGAAAATTTTGTTCTAACATATGCACACAATAATTTTGTTGACAACATGAAAAATCATGGTTATTCACTAAATTGATGAATTGATCTTCCTCATCAATTTGTCAGGTAGTTAAAAATGGATGAATATATTCATACTCTTCATCATTTTCTTCAATCCATTCTTCATTCTCTATTTTAGTTATTTCTCTTTCTACTGGATATAATGTGAACCTTTTAGTGGTATTTCCATTAGAAATAAACATATCACTAGAACTACCACTTTTGAATGCATCAACTGTAGTGAACCATGGCCTCCCAAGAATCAATTGATGTCCTCCTAGATTATTTTTTGGAGTTCATGTCGTAAAGTCGACACGATACCCCCATGAATCTAGGGATATTGATACATCTTCCAATGCACCCTCAAGTTTGATAACATATATGTCTACTAATTACAATAAAGTAGGAGTATATTGAAGATTAGTTGACCTCAATTTATTCATATTATCCTTTGTCATGCTATTTATGTTTTCCACTAAGTCAATCAATGTGTTTGGAATTTAAATACCATTGATATGAATCTTTACAATGGGACTATCTGAGACTATAATGTCTACAATTTCTCCTACCAATTGTACCTTTTGGATTTATTTTCTTTTTATTCTAGGTTTTTTAATACACAACTCTTTTATTTTATTTTTTAAAATAGGGATTTCTTTTATAGCTTCAAGTAATGGAATTTTGATGCAAATATTTTTCAACTCATCTAACATGTTATAATCATGGAAAACTAGTTTCTTCTCTACACCTTTATCAATTTGTGATCTCTCCAAAAAAGGAGGATTCCATAAGGAAATAGAGGGTTTCTTAGCTAGAGGAGTTCTAGGAGTTAGTTTTATTTGGTTATCATCTATTTTCGTAGGAATATCTCCCTTTTGAGGGGTCTTTTATTGTTAATTATTTTCTTCCTTTTTAGGAGTTTTCTCATCTTTATATTCTTTAATTACAATAGGGGGTGTTTTATTTTGTAAAAATTGACCAAATCTAACTTGGAGATCATTTAAATCTATAGTATCTATCATGTAAGATTGAAAATTTTTGGTTTCAACATTATAGATGGGTTGTTGAGGTGCTTTATTATCGGGAATAGGAAGTGGTTTTGTAGGTAACTGACTTTATTTTTGAGGAAATGAAGTGGATGGTAATGGAAAAGATTGACTTGTAGTCAATTGAGGTTGGAATTATGGCTGGACAAGTTATGGAGGTTTGGGTGGAGAATAATATTGAGGTTGTTATTGAGGATATTGTTTGAAATATTGAGGGTATTGGGGATTTATACCATCTGAACCTTTCCATCCTTGTGATCAATATGAGTTTTTAGGTTGAGGTGGCCAAGTTTACCATGATAAGGGTGTGTTCCATTTACTTTGTAGTTGTATCTAAGATTGGAATTGTCCATTAGGATCATGTGCCATACCTATTTAACAAGTCTTCCAACGTGTTTGAGGACCAACATAACAAAGTTGTTTTGTTTGACTTGTCCCAACTTCCTCTTTATAAAAATGTTTTGGTCCTGGTATTGAAATACAATCCTTGGTAGCATGGTCTCTACAAATATAACAAAAGTTTCAACACTCTCAAGAGGACATTCTCGTAATTCATGTTTCTTCGTACATATAAGACAAAAAAAAAAAAAAAACAACCTTTTCAAGTTTTTTCTTATTTTGTACTCTTAGCATATCAATTTTTTCACAAATATTTCCAAGAATATCAGTTTTGAAGTTATCAAGCAAATTACCAAGTTCAACTCAACTTACCATTCATGATGCAGATTTACTTACTCTTTCCATAACTAGATCTCTTGGACTCTTGCCATATTTTTACTTTCCTCTTGAAATATGTTTGCACAATTCAAAAATATCTTGAAACAATAACTGAGACACATCTCCTTTACCCATTAAGTTAAGAATTTCAATCCATTCATCCTTATAGCTTTTAGTAAGAGAGATTTTAATGTATCTAAATCTAAATCATGCAACTTAGCTCTTTTATCATTATATGTAAATATCTCTACTAAATCTTCAATGATTTCAACTTCCATTTGAGTAATTTTAAAAACTTCTTCTCTAAGGTCATGATGTATAGAATAATCTTTATATTTTTCTAAAAATATTACTTTAATGACATCCCATCTTGTTATAGAATTAGTTCCTAAACCCATGAACCATTTTAGAGCCCCATCTTTCAGTGTGGTTAGAAGCAATTTCAACTTTTTAGTATCAAGTAAATAATCATAAGATCGACATAATACCTCAAAGTCAAAGATAAATGTTTATGGATCTTAAGTTCTCATACCATGGAAGATAGGAAGAATGGACGGAGAAATATTATTCATAGTATAAACAATATTAGTATCTTGAATAGGAAATCAAAAAGGATGCTCCTCTTCATGATAATATCCATCATTTCCTCTTCCTCCTATTCCACCTCTACCACCTCCTCTACCTACACCAATGATTGGTCATTCCTCTCCATTATGTCCCTCTCCTTCTCCTTCTTCCATTACAGATTATTATGAACTTAAATAAGGATCCTCAACATGATTATCTCCTTTACGTTCCTTTTATTCTAGCTCTTCTTATTTTGGTTCCTCTACCAATGGATCTTTAGGAAAATTTTCTTCTTCCTCTTCTTCTCCTTCCTCACTAGGTACTTGTAACTCTTTTCCAATGATTTGTTCACCTCTTTAAGAAAGGAAGATAACTCCTTCGACTATAGATGTATTTTCTTCTACCATTACTTATGTTGATGAAGTTGTTGATTCTCTAGGTAGAATTTCTGATCTTTGTACCTCAGGAAGTATCAATCTACCTATAAAAGATGGAGCATGTGAGATGGAGGGTGATATGTCTCTTACAGAACCATGTTTTTTAGTGGGGGTGGTTGGTTATGTTGGAACTGAACTACGCCCTCTAACAAACCTACCCCTGGAATCTCATTCTCTACACGTTCATCCTAAATGATTTAATATGAATTTTTAACTATGCATTTAAGAATGAATGCAACTAGCATGAGATACAATTGTAACAACTATTGTTATGAAGAACCACACAATTATGATGCACATGTTCTTACCTCTTGTCTTACAACTCCTCCTAAATAGATTTGTACAAAGAAAGACATCAAAAATTCATTACCTATGTATGCTTCCCTGATAATGATGCAAAAAATGTTGGGTAATTTAATTGATGGTTAAATTACTTGCATTAACTTATCAATCCAGGATCTGTATTCTTATGAAGTACAATTGTATTGTATATGCTAGGAAACTAACTCTTGACAAAAAACAATTTAATCTATTGAAATGAAATTGCAAGGCTAGAAATCAAATTCTATTCATGATGAGATCCAAATGAGCGCACACACTTTCTTTCTCAAGGAGCAATGTCTAAAGAAAGAAATAAATTTTGAATAATAAGGAAATGGAATCTTCGATCTATTGAATTGAATTGACAATTATATTCTAAGAAAAGTAATGCAATTCTATGCTTAGTTATTTTAATCTCTAAAATAATTCAATTGGAAAATCTAGTCTAGAAAGTGATAAATTCTAACTCTAGGAAGTAGTAAATGTTAATTCTAGGAAGACAGTAAATTCTAGTCCTATGAAGGAAATGAAATCTAATTCTAGGAAAAAAATAAGATTTTATACAAGGAAAAACAAAGGAACTCTATTCTAAAACAATAAGTAAATGACTGGAATGAAATTTTGTTTATCAAAGTAAGTTGAGGTTACTAATGTGTGCATTTCAGTTTAGAACCATTCATGATTAATGATTATCTATAGTTCTAGGACTAAATAAATCAAGGAGTAACTAAAATGTTTTTTGTTATTTTTTAATTTTACTCAAGTGCTTGATTTGTGTAGAGAAAAAAACAAGTAAAATACAAAGCTAAAGGTATGAATAAAAACTATATTAGGAAGTGTTGATTTAAAGCTATGAATGAGATAGAGCATAAGGAATTAAATAAATTATGAATAGATACTAAATTATGATATCTCATACTTCTGCATGGGGCCCTCTTGAGATGCATGAGTGACTATAAACCTCAGAATATGAACTTAAACTAGCCAAAACAGATTATGGAAGTGTTGTAACATAGTTTTCCATTACTAAAGTGTGTAAAAAAAAGTTTCAATAAAATAGTCTTGTAAATATAAACCAATTTCAAAAGCTATATATTCACTTAGAGGTGAAGCATTTTATAGAGTTTACATCATCACTATGTTGAGAGTCTTATGGCTAGAAATTTGTTATATAAAAATTAATTATACCTGTAATTATTAGTTAAATTAAGGAAAAGGGCATGATCAAAGATCATGCCCATTCACCAAGAGGAACCCGAGGCCGTATTTTAGCCAGGGGCTTCCCACAATTGTATCGTCAACTTATTCAATAATAATATATACATATCATTTTCTGTTAAACGTTGGGTTTCTCTACTCCATTTGGTATCAGAGCCAAGTTACATCCTCCGTTGTTGTTGCTAATCGTACATATGTTGTCGCTGCTAATCGTATGTCTCTCTATCCTACCTACATTATGTGCCCTTGCTTATTTGTTGTTCATCCCTTCTTGTTCCCTTGTTGTCTGACCGCCATTCATGATTGATTCTCTCCTCAACTTCTGATCCACTATTGTCTCCTCAACTCCTAATCTGCCACTCATCACTGATTCACATTTTGTTTGTCACTATTTTGCTTCGTTGTCCTTAAACCATTTATCACCCACCGACCCATTCGTTCTTCCATTGTCGTTGTAATTTCCGCCATCCATTCCAGTTGTAATTTCCGTCGTCCATATTCTACTGACTAACTTTTCACTTATACCATATAAGTTATTTCCAAATTTATGCCCTATATAATTTTATTATATAGTGATTATATAAATTTTAATTAATATTTATATAATTTTAATTATAAATTCAGTTACATACATACATACATTACATACATACATACACACACACACACACACATATATATATTAAAAAAAATCATAATTAAATTTAATTATTTCAAAACAAAAAAAAAAAATTAGGATCAAGTTAAGAAAAATAGTTAATCTCAATAAATTTACTCCACCTCAAATCCAATCGATGTCTTAATCAATGTCAATGGCCGATTTTAATAAAAAAATGAAAGATCTTGAGGCTAAAGTGACCACAAATGGCAAAAAAATTGAAGTGCGCCAAGACACAACAAAGAGAATAGTGAGTCAGCTCGAGCAGAACAAGAATGAATTTAAAAAGGATCAAGTAGACCTTTCAAGCAAGGTAGATCAAGAAATGTTGATGTTGACCTGTATTTATGAAAATATGAATATTACACCCGATCAAATACCCCACAATAATGAGTCTACTCAACATCTCAATTCTCGAGATTCATCAAAATCGTCAGAATCACATGAGAAACCTGAGTCTCCAAAGACATATTCCATGCTTAATCAAGGAAATAATAACATGAATGTTCAAAATAGGTAGCTCTAGAATCCATCCACCAATATGTCATTTTCATATCAACACCCTTTCTTATCCCCGTCGATAGCTACATATCAACAAAGAGAAAAGATTGAGCTATCCAAATTTGATGGTAACGAAAAATGCAGTCTTGCTTGGTTCAATAAAGAAGAAGAGTATTGTTAGATTTATGGTATTGAAAATGATGACGAAAATATAAGTCATTCTTCCATCCAAATGGAAGGAAAAGCATATAATTGGTATATGTGGTGGAAAAAATGACACTTTCAATTAGTTGGAGGAAATTCAAAAATGTGTTCTTTAAAAGGTTCCAAGGTGTCAAGGAAGAAGAGTTCTTCTCAGCACTCACTAGATTGCAATAAAAAGGAGATGTGGATGAATACACTTGAGAATGGGAAACTTTAGCCACACGAGTACCTAGATTATCATAAACTCATCTAATTTAGTCATACATCATGGGACCTAAACCCTATATCTAGGTTGATCTTGAGCTTCATGAAAGAGTATATTCGAGATGAAGATTTTCCCAAGCCACGAACATGTATAACACAAATATGTTCCACCACATTTTTGTGACAGAGAAAAAACTAACGTGGAAATGCAGAGAATGAAAGAGGGAAAGTGCAAACATTGTGGCGAAAAATCTGACCCTAAACATAAGTGTGCTAAATAAAAAGAGACCAAGAACTTGTATAAATGTGAAGAAACTAATGATTCAGACAGTAAAGAATCAGATGTAGAAGAAATCAAAGATTCCCTAGAATTCTCTCAAGAACTAGATGACGAGAGCATTCCGCGAGTATCGTTATCAGTTATGAAAGGTATATCATAGCCCCAAACATTAAAATTAAAAGGACATATCAAGAAGAACAATTTTGCTGTCTTGATTGATATTGGTATCACACACAATTTTTTGGACTTAGACATGGCGAAGAGACTCAACATTTTCACATTTCCCATGCCCAACATGAAGGTTATGGTAGCTGACGATAAGAAAATTGAAAAGGTAGGGAAATGCCATAAAGTCATATTGCAAATTCAAGACTTTAATTTATAATCTCCATTCTACATTGTACCATTAGGAGAAGTGGATGTGGTCATAAGTATCCAATGGTTACAAACACTCGGTACTTACTTTGCCAACCATCAATTTTTTTTTATAAAATTTAAATGGGAAGGGAAGAAATACAAATTATATGGGTTCCAGCCACCAAAGAATGAAATTGTATCATCATCCTAGATGATGAAAATAATTTAGAAGGGGGAGCCAACTTTTGTAGTACATGTCATCAATTAGAAATGTTAACTTCAAATCTGGTCAAAGAAGAAGCCCCAGAAGTCCAAGAGATAATTCAAAAACACAAAAAGTATTCCAAGACCTTCCGATGAAGATGTATCCTAAAAGAAAAATCGAGCATACAATAGAAGTCAAAGAAGGATAAAATCCCATCAACATCAAACCATATCTATATCCACATCATAAAAAAGCTGAAATTCAGAGATTAGTCCAAGATATTTTAAAGTGTGGCATCATCACAAAAATTAAAAGTCCATATGTTGCTCTAGTTGTATTAGTTTGAAATAAAGATGGATCATTCAAATTATGCGTCAATTATCGAGGAATAAACAAAATAACAATTAAAAAAAAGTTTACAATTCCTTCTATCGATGAAATGTTGGATGAACTACATGGCGCTAAATACTTCTCAAAATTGGACTTAAGCTCAAGGTATTACCAAATCATAATAAGGTTGGAAGACATAGCAAAAACTGCATTCTGAACACATGAAGGTCATTATGAGTTTAAAGTGATGCCTTTTGGTTTAACCAATGCACCGACAACATTCCAAACTACTATGAACATGCTATTCTATCCATATCTAAGGAAGTTTTTGTTAGTAACATTTGATGGAATTATAATTTACAATAAAACATGGAAGGAGCACCTACAACACTTGGAACAAGTTCTTATTGTATTAGAAAAACATTAGTCTTATGCCAATAAGTCAAAATTCACTTTTGGGAAGGAATAAGTAGAATATTTCATACATATAATATCAAAAGAAGGATTAAAAGTATATCCTAGTAAGATGAAGGCTATAAGGGAATGGCCCAAACTAGTTAATATCTCCAAGCTAAGAGGATTCTTAGGATTGACCAAGTATTATTGAAGATTTATTCAAAACTATGGCCATATAACCGCACCCCTATCAAACCTTCTAAAGAAGAACTCATTTAGATGGAATGATGAAGAAGAAAAATGTTTTGAATACTTGAAGGAACTTATGTCTAATGCTCCCATATTGGAAACTCCAACCTTCTCAAAACTATTTTTAATTGAATGTGATGCCTCAAGTTTTGGCATAGGAGTAGTACTAATGTAGGATGGTCACCCAATAATGTTTGAAATAAGGAAGATCAATAAGAAAGAAAGTCTCAAGTCTACATACAAGGAAATTCTTGCTATTATGCATGCATTAGCCAAATAGAGACAATATTTCTTGGGAAGTAAGTTCTTAATATGAAAAAATCATAATAGTATTCAACATCTCCTTCAACAGAAAACATTATCTACAGAACAAGAAAAATGGATAAAAGAAATCGCTACCTTTGAAATGGATATATTACGTAAAAAGATGGAAAGATAATGTAGTAGTTGATGTTTTATCGAGGAAAGATGAAGAACCATCATTACTTATAGATTCAGTGGTTGTTCCTGAATGTCTTAATGAGATTCGAAGTGAATATGCAAAAGACACATAAACAAGTGCTATAATCAATAATATTCCTTAGAATTCAAAATTTGAATGCAAGAACGACATTCTATGGTATGAGGGAAGAATTTATCTTAATGCATATTCAAAATTTAAAGCCAAGGTTCTCAAAGAGTCACATGATTCACGATCATCCGGACATGTAGGATTATTTAAAACCTACTATAACACATGACTGTCATTATTTTGGAAGGGAATTAGTAATGATATTAAAAATATGTAGCCGAATACGATAAATGTCAGAAGAATAAAAATGAAAATATTATGACACCCAGAATACTTCATCCCTTAAACATCCCGAATCAGAGATGGGAGGAAATATCAATGGAATTTATTGAAGGTTTACCTGTGCCTGATGGTAAGAATAAAATTCTTGTAGTAGTTGATAGAATCACCAAGTATGCTCACATTATTACAATGAGGAAATCAAACTCGGCAAAACAAATTCCTGGAATATTTTGTAAAAGTGTTTAAAAATTAAATGGATTTCCCAAGGTCATTGTGAGCGATAGAGATGCCAAATTTAAGGGGAATTTTTGGATGGAATTTTTCAAACATGTAGGAACTTACCTCAACATGAGTTCAGCTTACCATCCTCAAATGGATGGAAAAATAGAGGTTATCAATAACTGTTTAGAAGTCTACTTACGTTGTTATGCCACAAACAAACAAAATAAGTGGGTTTAGTGGTTACATCTTGCTAAATGGTGGTACAATTCTACTTACCACAAGTAAAAAAAATAACTCCATTTCAAGCTCTGTATGGTTATAGTTCTCGGAAATGAAAGGCATTTTCTATCGTTGAGACGAAGCTTCTAGCTATTAAGAACTAGCTAGAGGAAACCCAAAAAGTCTTCCAAACTCTAAAAGAAAATCTAAATAATGCAAGGAATCGTATGAACTAGCAAGCTGGCTAAAACATAACCAAGAGAGAATTTGAAGTTGGATAATGGGTCTTTATTAAACTCCAACCTCATAAGAAACTTTCCTTAAAACAAAAGGGAAAAAATAATTTGGCACCAAATTTTTATGGACCGTACCAGATCAACAAAAAGATCAACCAAGTAGCATACAAATTAAGATATCCTGATAAAATTCATGTTCATAACATTTTCCATGTATCTTGCCTTCAAAAAGAACTTGGTCAACATGAATCATCACAAACAACACTTCCGACTTTATATGGCGAAGGAAGAGTTATCCTAGAACCAAAAGGTGTCATCTCCACCAGGGAAAAGAATCTGTGATCAAGATTAATCAAAGAATACCTAATCAAGTGGAAGGACTTACTAGAAGAGGAAGCTTATTTGGAGACAAAAGTGTTTCATCAAAAACACCCATCGTTACACATGCTTTGAGGACAAAACATATTTTCAGGAGGAAGGCAATGTTATATAAAAATCAATTATCCTTGTAATTATTAGTTAAATTAAGGCAATGGACATGATCAAAGATCATGCTCATTCACTAAGAGCCACCGGAGGCAATGTTTAAGCTAGTGGCCTCCCACAATTGTATCATCGTCTTATTCATTAATAATTTTTGCATATCATCTCTTGTTAAATGTTGGGTTTCTCTGCTCCAAAATTAGAGCTAAAGTGACATCTCGTTGTTTTACATATAATAGAACATTTCCTTTTCATGATTTTCTATCAGAGAAATGAATCGTGAAAGGACATATGATTCGCATTGATCCATTTGATATTCATCAAATCATAAAATTTGTCCTTGAATCTTGATATAGACCATGCTCACTTGATATTTTTCTTCCTACATGTGTTCCCTAACTAATTTTACCGAGGGTTTGATTTGAATCATATGTTGAACCTGTGAGCTTCCCCTTGTGACTAATAGTTCAATCACTATCTCAACAAAATTTTGAAACTGTGGATATGCTCTTACTAATTTATAACACATGGAATCCTATAAAAGCTTCGAATCAACTATTGAATGTTAGAGGAGCTACAAAATTTGAAAAAATTGGTAGCTTATGTCCAATCAAAGCAATTTTATAAAGAAAAACATATAGATTTGAGATCATAATTGATTTTTACTTGATCAATTTATTTGCAAGGCTCATATGACTCTTAACTCATATTAGAAGTGTAATGATATGAGAATAACTGACAAAATGGGTGAAAATGAGAGATAAGCTATCAAAAAGAAGGAAATTTTGGAGGCTCAACAATGAACCTCCTCTCTTTTAGATCAAGTTTTAAAGAATCATGATTCAGAAACAATTGTATAATTTTTGGGCCATCCAGACTAGGAAATAGGAATGGATAAAGAATATCATTCCTTGATGGAAAACAATAGTTGGGAAGTTATACCTCTTCTAAATGGAAGAAAACTTGTTAGAGATAAATGGATGTAAAGAATTGAGTATGCATTAGATGGAAGTGCTGAAAGACATAAGGCTTGGTTAATTTCCAAAGGTCTCTCTTAAATTGAAGGAATTGACTACAATGAAACCATTTTCCCTATCACCAAAAGGAATTCCATCTGCCTTGTTCTAGCCCTTGTTTCCTCACATGGATTGGAGGTCCATCAGATGTATGTTAAATCCTCCTTCTTGCATGGGGATCTACAAGAATAAATATACATGGAACAACCTCCTAGCTATGTTGAGAATGTCTCCAACCTTGTTTTCGATATTAAGAAATACATCTATGGTATTAAACAAGTTCCTCAATCTTGACATGAAAAAATGGATAACTTTCTTCTTGATGATATTTTTTTGTATGTCATTTTTACCCTAGTGTCTACACCAAGAAAGTAGTAAGCCATATCGTAATCCTTGTTATTTATGTTTATGACCTAAGTATCCTCCCACGTAGTGATGCTAAAATTTTAACCCATGTGAATTCATATCTTAATAAGAAGTTTGAAATGACATAATCACGATATGTGCATCATTTCCTCAGTCTCCAAGTGTTGCAAAGCAAGGTGGAAATTTCTCTTTCCCAACATAAGTATGCATATGACCTTCATCATTTTGACATGGAAGATCATAAAATAGTCCCTTCTCCCTGTTAGTCTACAGTAAACCTTACTGCCACTTGCATTACATTAAAATTTGATGCCTCTTTATGTAACTAGTTAGTTAGTAGGCTCTTATATTTGACTCATACCTTTCCTCATATTTCCTTTACAATTGGTCTTGTTTCCCAATATATGAAAACACCACATGAAAGTTATTGGTAAGAACAAAGATATATACTTTGATATATTTTGGGTACAATTTAGTTTAGGATACATTATTTTTCAAAGTGGACTCCTTTGTTGGTTGGATTCATTGATTCAAATTGGGTTGCCAACCCTAATTATTGAAAGTCTACTGCAACTTATGTTTTTAGTCTTGGTTCCTGACTTATCACATGGGCCTGTAGAAAGAAGTACGTTATTTTTTTTCTTTAGTAGAAGTAGATTAACGAGAAATGGTTAATGCAATTCAATAATTCTTGCATCTTTGATAAATCCTTTCAAAGTATGGATTCTAACAACATCATCCAATCACCCCCTTGTGTGACAACTAGAGTGCCATCAAGCTCACCAAAGATCTAATTTAGCATTAGTACAAGAAAAACATTTAGCTACAAATTCACTTCATTAGAAAACTAATTCATGATAGAGTTATTGAAGTGCACCTTTTCCCTACAAATGATAAAGTTACATACAATTTCACAAAGCCTCTTATAAAAACATAGTTTTTTAAACTTGATAAATGTTATGAGTTCAGTAAGTTTTCATTAATGGGGGTAGGCCCTAATACCTCCATCATTCACCTATTATGTCACCTTTGTAAATCCTTCAATCCTACTCGAAGTTGTTATTAAGGGGGGATGTTAGAATATTTAGACACTTAGTATTTAGTTAAGTTCAACTTGGTCTAATGTGTTTATCAGGTGCTTTTTTAGTATGCATTACTTGAATTCTAATCCATTGGTCATGATATGTTCTAGACATAGAGTGATCCAATGACTCATATTCTTCTTCATACTACTGGTTATTGATCCATGGGTTAACACACAATTGGCCCATGATATCCATTTAAAGGTCACAGAGTTCATGGTTAATGATCATTTCTAAGAACTCTCTTATGTGAGTGAGTACTGGATCGTTTGCCTCATAGAGGGTTTTAACTATGTAAAAAATTCAATGCAGTGATCTTTGATTTGGTCCTATGAATGGTTATTGAAGGTGTTCAACCTATCATCTCTTTTAGTTTTATATCTTTCCCATTTTCATAGGTTTTCCAACCATTTTTGAAGTTGATTACAAATTATCCCATTTTTAACCATTCGAGATTCATTTTGAATTAGTAGTAGGTTTATCTAGCACTAATGATATTTCCAATACAACTAAATCGTGGTTAAACTCCTCCAATAGGGTGGCCCATTATGTTATCCAAATAACTTCATTTAAGAACCTTTTAGTGTTAGCAGTAGGTCAATCCTTTTGGAATTCTAGTTTCCTCTATTCTCCTATTCATGTAGGTATGAGTTAGCTTTTCATGTCCTATGTCTAGCAAGTGTAATTTTTCCAATTTTCTTATAAAATTTTAAAATACAATTTACTTATACTATGCATCACCATATTTATGATGGTTTTACAAAAACATTCAAATATTCCCCCAAATAATTAATCAATTGTAACAAACTTACCATAATCTTCCCAAAATAAAACATAGACATTCAATATAAAGGTTTTTTTCCCAAATATAAAGAAAAGGAAAATATCTTTAAATGTACAAGAAAATGCAAGAAATTAAAATTTCTAAGTGTCTAAATAAAAGCTTTGTTGTAATAACTTCTAATAATTATCTATATATATATAATATATATATATATATATATATATATATATATATATATATATATATATAGTATATAAAGTATAATTTAGTTATTTTTTTATGAATTTTTCAAAATCTTATGAACTTCACACAATGTCTCACAAAAAAAGTGTTTTGATGCTTATTATGGAATGATTTTTATCGGCGTTTATAAGCCATTTAATTTATATGGTTTCATTAGTTTACTTTTTTGTATAGAGATTTGATATTATCCTTCTAAACTAATATCTTTCAGACACCAACGTGTGAAGTTGGATGAAATTGATGTCAGAAATTGACGAGCTAAGCATTTTATTAAACATCAACTTTCTAACACCTTTCTCCCCTCTTTCAATAGATGTAATTGAATAATTTTTTTACATATTTCTTCTCTTTCTTAGCATTATTTTAGAAATATAATCTTTGTAATGGTTTGAAGAACACCCCAACACAAAAAGTTTAGGATTTAAGAAGTTGACCTAGGCTCTTTGGAGTATGCATTATTTATACTATTTTTATTTTAAAAGGATGTTTTGGATTTTCTTAGTTCCCTTCTAATGAATTAACATAGTTCTCACATTTATTTTTAAATATGAGCTATCACCATTTTAGGTAGTTCTAGTTGCTTTACATATTGTTTTTATATTTGTTTCATTGATATAATTTTGGTTGGACTATATCACTATGTTCTTTACAATAATTCTATCTAGTTTTTTTTATATTTATATATCCATTTTGTTATCCATATATTCCAAATCAATTCGAAAATGAGAATAATGAAAACAACCTCAAACAAATTTTTTCCCTA